>CM043117.1:64118161-64259421 GCA_023701765.1 Hylyphantes graminicola
ACTTATACCTAAATTCTCAGCTAATTTTAATTAGAAATTATTTTAAAATAAAATTTTAAAATCAAAATTTTAAAAAATTTTTATTAATTTTTTTAGAAAAAAGTTCTTAAAATAATTTCTAATTAAAATTGAGCTGAGAATTTAGGTATAAGTCTTTGTTTGCACATATTTGTACAATATAAAGTCATTTTCTGGTAATTTTTTCAATTTTGACCTCACAATTTGCCGCGCAAGCCTAATCACAATGTGTTCAAATAGCTTTATGTTTAATATCATTTATTTTAGTTTTGGCTAAAGTTTCATAAATTTTAAAATTTGTTTTATATTAAATAAATATTGTAGAATTACATATTAAAAAATTCTGCTTATATATTGAGTAGTTAAAAAATTACATGAAGGATCAAACTATGCTTTGTAGTACCTTCTTTGCACATTTTTAAGACTCCTATGATCCCTTTAAAGCATCAAATAAACCAAGATTAGTATAAAATACATTCTTCTCGCAGGTATAGCTGTAAACAAGTTGACCTGCAAACCCAGAGATCCGATGCCAGGATCGAATGTAATCCTTCTATAAATCATAATTTCAATCAAATATCTACCGTATAGAGAGGGTTTGTGCACATTAAATCCATTGCGGTGCAATGTTTCATAGTCTTGCACAATATTACGAATTGGTTCCCAGTTTACAAGCATCGTCTTTCTGACGGCATTTTAAAATTACGAGGCACGTCGACAAAATTACACAGATAGATATAACACAATGTTTAAATAACTTTTAATATAAATTCTAAAACCGCGTGCAGTCAAACTTCAATTATCCGAAGCATGAATGATTATTCGAATGTCGGAAAAAAAATTGCAACGGACCCACCTGGTAATGTTTGTCTTTGTTGGATGTCATACCTGATAATATTTTTGTACCAACCAAAAAATTACTAGGCATGACATCCAGCAGAGATTACAACAATAGATAGGCAGGTATAAATGTTTATGGTGTCACATAATAAACTTTTGTACCAACTGTAACTGCTTCCCCTTTTTGTAGTCACCTGTTATTTATGCAAATTATCTTTTTTTAATACGTATAGTATAGTGTAGTAACTGTTTGTATATTTATCAATCACTTCTAAAAGAAACCTACAAATTTTAACATAAATTGAAAAAAAAATTACAAAAGCTTGTAACTCAACTTGCCAAACGATACTTTATAGCTTGGATTTGATTGGGCTGATTACGACCGAAACTAGAATATTTACGTGGGGAGTTTAAAGATCAGGCGTAGCTTTCGTGCGACGTTATTTCAAGAAAAACCTTGAAAGTGAGAGGTCATCAAGTCATTCCCGTTTCTCATAGGGAAAATGGTTGGTTGGTTGGTACATGTATTTCCGGTTTGTGTTTTTGTGCTTTCTTGATCAGATACCCACCCTATAAACCTCGTCCAAGTGTTAAGACAGACATAGACCAGATTTTTTTCAGGCACACAGATAGAGAGGAATTGCACCAGGTCGACGGCGGGGAATAATTTCTCGAAGGAGGTTCTTGTTGTGAGATACGTTGACAAGGGGTGAGGTGCTTAGGAAAGTAGTTTAAACTGACCAATCGCTATTTATAGAAGGATTGGAAACATAAGATGAAAACAGTAATTCAATCAATGAATTAGCATTTTGATTTGTAGTTTCCGAATAATATTCTCTCTGAACCTCCCTCTATAGCCAGTTTCACGATATGATTTTCCGATATTTCACCAGATGTCGCCATCGGCCACAATGAGTTTGCCTGCTGCTCGGTTTTATGATCCCGCCTTAACCGATCACTGGGTCCCCATCCCCGCTCAAGTGAGAGTTTTTAACAACTCCATTTTTTTTTTCCGTGCAGGCACTCCTCCCACTGAGCAAGAGCAACACCGTTTCGGACACTGCAGTACGAGACGACTATGTTGCTGATCGGGAGGTGCAGCTGGGTGTTGTGGGGGGGAGAAGGGGTGTGCGGGAAGATAAGGGGGAGAGAAGGGGGAGGAGGGAGAAGGAGTGGGAGGGAGGGGAAGAGAAGGGGGTGGGGTGGGAGGGAAGGAAATCGTTCGGAACAGACACTGTTGGTCAGACGGATTTCTCGATGTCAAACGGAGCGAACCCCTGGATGGAGCGCTAAGCGCTTTTTAGGAGTGGGTGCGAGTGTGGCAAGGGGGAGGGCCAGAGTGCGTTTCCCCCATCCTCCAAGTAGCTTGGCCGCGTGAGTGTTCAAAATGTTTTTTAGATTTTATTGTTATTGTTCTTTATTATTTTTTGTTTTTTATTATTTGTTGTCTTTATTTTTTATTAGTTAAATCATTTATTATTTTTATTAAAAAAAGTTATTGTTCTATTGTTTTTCATTATTATTTATAATGGTTCTTTATTATTATTGAATTTTTTTTTGTTTTTTATTGTAAACTATTTATTTTCCATTGCCTTCTTGGGGTTGTTTTCACGTTTTTGTGTGGTAAAGTTCCAGGGAATAAGATATAAATTTCTCTATTGGTTAATCAAAGTAGAAGTGGTGGATCTTTACCGTGTTTTGAACCACAAGGAGGGGGAAACACGGAAATTAATGCAGGAACGATTTACCGTTAACGAGAAAGAAGCTATTCTTATTATATTTTTATTGTGTTTTACTTTATTTAAATTTATTTTTATTACAAAGTTATTTTTTTACATTTTAATTTTTTACTTGTTTACTTTTTGAATGTCCATTTTTAATTCCACATTGCCTTATTAAGGGATCCCTAGTACAAGAGCTTGGATACAACCATTGTGGACACAATTAAAAAAGTCTAAGGTTAATACTTTTTTAATATAAATAAGTATGTATAATATTCTTAATCATAACCCAATTTTTTAAAATCAGTTTAAAGCGATTAGGATATTAAAGTGTATATACAAGTTAGTAACGATAAATTATCGGAAAAAAAACATACTCCAATGCCATATCTCGATGAGTAATTTGGACAGAAATAAAAGCAGTCTATCGTCATCGTATTTTTCTTTCTATTTACTATTATACTATTGCGCATAAAAAGTTTAAAAAAAGTTATACAAATTTATACTCTTCAACTTTTTTGTTATTCCACACAAAATTGATAGTCTAATTTTACGGCTATTTTGAAATCAACTTCAATTTAAAACCCCTCTATTAAGAAACCATATGCCGGGTTTTATAGGAATTACTTTTGTTCTTTGCGTTTGGTTTCTTCTTCACATACTTTTGTTTTCTTGTGTTTTTGCTGATTAACTTTTTACATGCTTTAAAAAGTAGCGGTAAGGGCGGGAATGAGCAGGGAAAAAAAACAGCAATAGGCGTTTATTCTGAAGCCCAAAAAAAAATAAAAAAAACGTCTATTTTAATTGAAAATTTTAAAATGAATAAAACTGCCTATACACAATTTTAATTACTCATTACGGCGGATATTACAAGGAAACTTTTGCCAGTTAAAAGAATCTTTCTGGCTTAATGTTTTTTGTAGAATGTATGTACTCAAATAATAAATAGGCAAGGAGGTGAGGTTTGAATTATCGTTTCAATCGGCACTAGAGCTACCGAGGGCTATTTGGCGACGAGATGGCGCTTTCTGTTCGTCTTTTCGAATTTAGAACCACAGGCAGGTGACGAGGCCAACACCTGAATAGGCAACCCAACGCAACCGTTAAGGGCCGAACATCGTACGCAGCTTCGTTTAGGACATTGAAGGGATATATATAACGTGGCACTCCCTTACACGGGGGTATTATTGTCGGACCCATTTTTGGCTCCTTCTTCTGCACCTTGCACGGCTCGTTTATAGGTCGGCAGCAGCATAATTGTGGCGCTGCCCCGGGACCGAAACTGGGACCGTTCCGCATCTAGCGAGTGCTTTAAAACCGACTAACTGGGCCTCCCAAGCCCCTATATAGGCTATGAGAAGACCATAGAACTTGTGGCAGTTACAAACAAAACGCAGAAGCACGCAGCCTTATTATATCCAGCCTCCTAATATATCAACCTCCGCTAGATTTCGCAGAGATTTATCTTGAGCTCCTACCGCTTTTCTATTCTATGTAACAACGAAATGTAGTTAGTATATAAGTAATCTTCTCCACCTTGAGGAATCCTGTTTGGTTAGACTTGGGTTACTGAGCCGCTACAAACTGAACAATTTATGCAGGGCAGCAGTAATTAAGTTACACGAAAAAGCGAATTTAAAAATTTAATAAAATAAAAACTGTTAAATTAGAGGGTAATAATTCGATTCTTAATGTTTTTTAAAAACGTTTAAGAAACGTTATTATTCGAAAATGATTGTGGGTGGTGTTAATTTTATTTCTTCACAAAGGAGCTAGGACAGTATATATTTCCTCATCGTAGCGTGATTCTTTAAGGTATTTCTATGACTCTCCTTGATGCAAACAAACCTCCTCCTTTTAAAACTTTTCCGTATAAAATTTCAGTTAGTCTATTTAACTTTTTCTTCATTTATGGATACTGTTTTATGATTCGCAGCAGCCGAGTGGACCGTTCAGCTGGGTAGTGGTTGAGACATGCGAGGATGGCTGCTGGATCCGTGGTATGGCGAAAGAGGCGTTCTTGGTGTTATTTTTTGTTTTGTTGGCGTCTAACAATGTAGCCCCCGGACCAGCCCTACGCTAGTACCTCAAAGCCCCAACGACCAGCACTGCCCAGGACAATACCGTAGAAGTTATTTATTTTAGACACAGGTATGCAAAAATCTTCGTTAAGTTGGTTTGGAAAATAATGGCACGGCATCGTTTCTAAAATATGTTGGTAAATTAGTCATCTAAGTCGTAGTGTGGGTGATTTAGTTAGGTTGCTCTGGGGCTTGGAATGAGTGTAATTGTTCGCCCCGCGTATTCGTATTTGCCCAAGACTTAAGCATAAAGGAAAAAACCCACCCACTTCCGATATTATACTTTTTTTTAAACTCTACCAAGGCGAGTATAGGGGTTATAAAATCATTTTTAAAACTATCCAAAAAAAAAAAAGCATATTACATGCAAGGTTTTTTTTTTCAGCCAGATTGCTACTAGGATACAAATATAAAAAAATCCGACCTTGCTGTATCTGGTCGACAAAACATTTTGTGCATTTTGTTAAAATACCCCCCATCCCCCCCCCGGCCCCCCCCCACCCCCCCCCATGCGCCAGCCAACGCAATAATAAAAAGGTAAATGTATCGAAATCCACACATTTATTTTCTTAATAAAGCCGTACCCTCAGAACTTGTGGCCTTTTTAGGTCCTTTTTGATTGTTGTGTGCCAAAAGACCCACCATTGTTGAAACTGCATTATTTTCAATTTTCTGCCATCCGACAAAATAGCCAAATATTTATCACAAAATTATTAAAATTACCCTTTAAATATAAAAGTTCTAAAAAACTGACACATGGTGGAAAAATCGAATGATTTCTCAATAAACATTCTTAGACTTTGACTTTTTCATACCCTGTTGGATACGCGTCCAAATACGGAAATGTGAGTACAGTCTTAGAGGATAGGAGTCTTTGATTCCATTAGCAAAATAGCATTTTTTAAACAATCCTTTTTGCACTCTGCAGAAAAAAAAGGAAACACCAAATATTTTCCAGGAAAAATATAATACAGTAGACGCCGGCTGCCGCTTAATGTGATCACGGTTAATGTTAATCAATCGTTTTAATGTTATCAAAATCCCGGCTTAGTCCCAGTCCCCTTATATCAAAATACATTGAAAAATCCCATCGTTTATTATTGTAATCAAATGTTGCGTTGGTCATTGTTATCAGTTTATATTTTAAATTTCTCGAAAAAAAAAAAAAAAAAAACCCGAAATGAATGCTGAAAATTTTGAGGCATGGATATAAGATCGACAAGAAGGTTGCGACTTCTACTTCGTTCGTTAAACTTGGTGAGGACATTCTGCGAAGCCGTATGTGTACAACGATCAAGCTTCGTCACAAGATTCTGATAGCCAATGATAGAACCAAATAAAAAAAGTAGCTATTGAGAAAGACAAAAAAAATTCTGGACACCTTCTCAGATGAGGGAGGCAGAGAATCTGGTGTTGTAAAAAAAAACAAAAACAAAGCCGACGCGGATAACAATTTTAAAAACATTATGATTATGAGCGGATTCCGTAAATGATTTTGCGTCAAAAGGATGCGTAAAGCAAATCGACAATTGATATATTTCTTTTTCTGTTAATAAATTAACCTTTTGCCTTTTGTATGTTTTTCTGGGCTGTTCATCATTAAATATAAATATGGTAAGTAAACTCAATAGTAATTATCTTTCTTTTAGTGTACGCATTAATTTTTTCTATTTAATATCACAAACTATACGAGTTTTACAAAAAACAACTCCAAATAAAAATTAATTTTTATTTTAATACGTATGTAAAAAAATAATTTTTTAGTTTAAACTTTTTTTTTCGTGCATTGTAATCAATCGGTTATTGTTATCAAATCACGTTCGTCCCGATGTGTTTTGTGATCACATTAAGCGGCGTCTACTGTATTACCTTAAAATAATAAATTAGACTGTCGAAATATTGAGTTATTTCCTCAAAACATTCTTAAAATTTGTTAATTTTCGGACCCAGTTGAAGGCGCGTCGCCTGGAGGAATAAATGGTCATTCTTTAAACTTTCATTCTCTGAACTTTTATTCTTCTTCAATCTTTTGCATACTTGGTAGAAAAACCAATATTTTCCTCAAACATAATATTAGCCCTTGTAATGATTAATTTAAACTAGTAAAATATCGAGAAGTGATTTCCTCAAAACATTTGCAGAAGTATTTATGAATTTTCAGACCCTAATCAAAATTGAGGTCCGCTCCCGGATAAGAATAAATGGTCCCCCCACCCCCCCCCCCCCCGTTTTTTTTTTACTTAAACTTTTATTCATCTCAATCTGTTTGCATCCTGCAGAAAAAAAAACAATTAATTTTTCCACAAAATGTAATAGTATTATCCTTAAAATAATAAATTAGACTATCGAAATATTGAGTTATTTCCTCAAAACATTCTAAGAATTAATGAATTTCAGACCCTTTTGAAGGCGTTTTTTCGTCGCCTGGAGGACCCGTTCTTTGAAATTGCACTGTTTTCAAATCCATTTTTTGCATCCCGACAGAAAAATAAATACTTCTCTAAATAGTATAATATCACCCACCCCCCCCCCCTTAAAATAACAAATTAAACTATTGAAATATTTCCTCAAAAACATCCTTTGAATTATTGAACTTTCAGGCCCTGGTGTGTTAGTTTCCTGAAGGAAGGGGGATCCGTTATTGAAATTTAACTATTTTCAATCCTTTTGAATCGAAAAGAAAAAAATAAAAACGACATTTTTTTCCAAAATATATTATTATCCCCTTAAAATAATAACATTAAACCATCGAAAATATCGAGTTATTTTCTCAAAACATTCTTTGGATTTGTGAATTTTCAGGCCCTGTTGAAGGTTTGTTCGCGTCGCCTGAGAGGACCCCAGTCGCTTCGTACTTGTAGAGGAGGTTCGAGTTTCGAGCAAAAGGTCGGAAGGACTCTCCGTGATGATGAGAACGTCTTTCCTTGTCCAACAAAAGTGGAAGGCCCAAAGGGTGGTTCGAATATGCGAGAGAAGGACCAAGGTACTATTTATTACGTTATGGGAAATATGATAATGATAAAACAATAAGATCTGTAATTAATTCCATTGTAGAAACTCTTGAAACTTATTTCTGGATAAAGTATGCGGCATAAAATCACGAAAAGCTTTCTTAAAATCGCAGAATAAAGCTATTTATTAGGAGAAAAGGATTAGTGTTAAAAATGATTTTCAAAGAGTTTTTTTATATATTATTGTATGCAGACAAATATATAATTTTATATTAATTTATAATTTGTTTACTAATTTTTTGTTCTTGCAAAATGGCGTAGGTTTTTGAATTACTACTTATAATATTTTACAAACTATTTTTTGTCTGTAATTTAATCTATTTTGTTTTGTGTTGATAACTGTTTTTCAATCAATAGTTATTAAGTTTCCATTGCCATAATTTGTAAAATCTTTCAGGCCATATACGAAAGGAAAGCTAAAGAAATCCTCTGCTTTAAGGAGATTTGGATATTCTTCCAAAAGTAAGTGTCTAAATCAGCTTTTTTTATCCACCAACGATATTAATCTAGAATAATTACATTGTTGAGTATTAAAATAATGTAATTACACTAAATTGTACTTTTGAAATTATGCATAGTTTATAACAATTAACAATAAACAGAAGGTTAGAGTAGGTTTAGGATTGCAGCTTTCTTTTTAGGAAGGCTTTAATCTCAGAAAACCAAACGAACTTCTTTAGAAAACTGGCGTTCTCCACCCTCATTTGTTCTTTCTTAGGGAAAGATTACTATGACGGTCCGGTCCTTTGTACTACACTCAAGTGCAAGGATAATCTAAACTAACTAAATATAATCGAACATGTGTGTGCCAGAAAGAACATTCCCTCTAAAATATCAAATTAGTGAACGTATTTACCCATTTAATAAGGAGGAGATGGATAATCCCTTCCAGTCATCACTGGTATGCGTGGCAAGAAGCCGGGCTCTTCACTGGTTTCTCAATTGTGACACAGCCACCTTGCTCTAAATGTCAAGTTCACCAGGGCTCCCGAGCATATTTTGGAAACTGCGTCAAGACTATTCAGGATGATGGTGTTTTCTCATCCCCTGTACTCGTTATAGACTTTTGATCGTCAACGATCTTTTGGACTTGGAGGATTAGCCACAACAACAACCCATTTAATGCACGCAATCGATGACTAAAATATGGGACACTTTGCTATTCTAAATTTAAGTTCGGTCTAAAATAAACAAAATTTAAAAACAAATAAAGATCATAATTCCTGACAGAGCTGTACTCGAAGTATTTGGCAAATGAAAGATTTTAATGGTATTCACAAATGGCACAAGAATGGGTTAAATGCAATGTTTCTATTTTTATTTTTACAGCAGTGAATCCAGTAGCAGAAAGTAAGTTCGTGGCGCAGGTCCATAGCGAAGGTGAGGACGAAACCCGAGAGAGCACTGTGATGAAAATTAAGAGACTTTCCCTCAAGAAACTCAAGACGTGGAGATGACATATCACTTGAACCTCCATTCTAGAGATCTACAGCAACGGGCTTAAAGGAGCCGTCCGATTGCATTTGCCAAGCTGAAACCAAGCTAAGTGCCAATTATGCCAACAACTGTTAGACCATGTTGAGTATATAGCTTTCCTACAAGGATGGCTCCGGCAGAGATGCTTACTTACGTTTGTTACCACAATAAACTGGGCCGATAAGAAGATAGTCTAGGAAAGACATCCTCTATGGCTATAACCAAGTTTCTTGGGGCGGGCGATGGCATTCAACAATTCGATAAATGCGTGCAATTTTGCTGATTACAGTTAAACATATTGGTCAGAACTCTTCTTGTTTCAGGCAAACAGATCCATCTGACACTTACAGGGTCTGCGTTTCATTGGTTATCCATCTGACACAGTCTAAGTCATTGGGTATCTATCTGACAAATACAGAGTCTGGTCATTGGTATATATCTGGACACACAAACACAAATACAGAGTCTGGTCATTGGTATCGTATCTGGACACATACAGAGTCTGGTCATTGGTGATAATTTAGGATTGTGTGACTTTTAGTAAGTCATGCTTGGAGATTATATAGCAGTCCACGCTATCTTATCCGGCCGCCGCTAAACCGTCGTCCCTTCTATACACTGAAGGCCTTGGTTGATTTTTTTTTCATGAATGATTACGTTGTATTCACGATGTAACTACGACCAAATTGTATTTAACTTGTGGTTTGAAACCGTCTAGATAAAAAGTTCGAATAATTGTCATAAATAAACTAGAAACACCCGAAAAACATCTCGACCGTCACCAATATATCCACGTTCTCTACCAGATAGCCTCGAAAAAGATTTTTAAAAAAGACGGCACGATCATAAAACAGGTATGTTATGAGCGACATATTTTAAAGCCGACGAATTAAAGCCACTCTTTAATTCGGTGCTTTCAATCATCTGACGGGAATTCGGCACAGAATGCGCCGGATAAGCGAGAGTGGACTGTAATTACCCCTATGAGGCTAGAAAGGATTATATTTAATCAACTCTAGGGCACTTAGCCATCTACATCAATTTTCACGAAGAGGCATTTAATTTCTTATTGACGATGAAGAGAAGAAATGCGCGTTTAGTTTTCATCACACGTCGAAAATTCCAAAGCGACAGTTTCCTATGTGACTCTGTTACTTCAAAACCTACCAACTCCCCCCACCCCCACCGAGTTTTTCATTGTAGAGGTGCCCTGAATTTTTATACCATATTATCAAAGCACAAAGCAGATACCAAAGATACCTAACACAAGAGCCAAAGAAGTCAAAAAATGGTCGCGAATGGCATAATTCAAGGAAATGGGCCGTTAAAATGACAACACCGTTTAGTTTAAATGAATTTTTGAGCAGGCTAAAAATTATAAAGAGTAAACTTAACAGACAATTCCGAACGGGTCACACTTGATTCGATTAGTTGCAACGCGAAGAAAGTGCCTGACCGTAACGTATGCATTATTGTAGTCGTGTCATTTTTAGTTTTCAAACAAAATAAGCTTAATTTTTTATGGGGTTTTAAGACAACGTTTGATGTAGCTGTGACGCGTCCGTCAGTAGCGTGACCGTTCCTTTGTCCATTTTTTTCAATTTTATTTTCTGAGCAAGGGCTTAAAAATAAGGAAAAATCTTCCAGAAACTGAATTCGCTATGAAAGCCGAAACAAAACCGAAATTATTGACTTCCTTGTTACATGTTTTCAGCGCGGACGACCCAGAAATTTAACCTAAATACGTCTACTTTGTGCTGCCGGGTTATTGATATACTAACAACATAACAGGTGGTTTTGTACATACTATTAAACACAGCAAAATGAAAATTTTTTACAAGCCATATATTTATACATACAAACAGCCATACACTTAATGTATGTTATTCAAAGCACACTTGTGATTACTGAACGGCATATCTCTTTAGCTTGCTTCCGATATTAATGAAACCTTCATATAAGCCAGTTTTAATGAACATTTTACAAAGAAATTGATCATTTTACCCCTTGAAATAGCATGAATTTTTAATGAATCTAGCCCTAACTGTAATAATCCACTGATAGACGGATATTTTCCACATTGAACACTAGTTCCAAGTATCTATAGTCTATCTGATACTCCTTTAGTATGATAACGATGTTACTGTATGGTTTGTCGGCGAGATGTTACCAGTTACGCTAGTCATGCATATAGTAATTGAAGCCAATGAGGTACAAAGGCAAAATGAAATAAATCTATGTACAAAATTGTCGTTGAATTTTAATTGCTTTAGAACTATTTAAAGCCAGATAATATTTATTGACAATAAAGGAGGAGGAGGACATTTAACCCTTCAGGACCAAACGCTCTCACTGACACAAATAGGAGAAATAACATTATGGTTTTAGTGATGAAAATCTTCAAATATAACTTTCTTCTAGTATCAATTTTTCATCGATCGTAATCGAATTTTCATCGTTCGCCAGTGACCGATGATATTCTAAATATCATAATATAATCAAAATTGTACGTTATTCGATAACTCCTCGATATGTCCACTCGTAGATGCCGATCAAATGTCAAGAAATCGATAGATCCGATAAGTTGTAATCGAAATATCATCGTCCGATAAAAATTTCAACACTTTCCGATAATCTATCCGAACAGTTACGACATGGTTTAGTAAAACTTTTTAAACGAGATGGATTTATTATTAAATATTTTGTTTGGTGTAATCTGGTAATCATAATAAATTGCTTCTATCGAACTAAACTACTATATAATGTAACTAACATTTCATGTACTGAACTTGCAGTGCGCTTTACTTTGTGAAAAGGAATTGTAATATTTTTAAAAGCTTATCCCTCTCATATTTGGACAGTGTTTGAATGTTGGTGTCGAACTTGTTCTTTTGCTTGTCTCATTTGTCATGATACGAAACTAGACCAAATGTCAACCAGTCTACAAGCCGCATAATTTGTCTGATAAAACTTGATATAACGCCTTGACGAGGTTTTCTTTTGATTAAAAAAAAGTGCACTACTGTTAAAAAATTTTTTCACAAATGATCACTATATTGCGGTTTGTCGCATATATAGTATTTAATCCATCCCTTAGAATTGTGCTATCAATATCACAACAATTTTATTCCGCAGTGTCAAACTACTTCAATGCGATAGACTGTGAATATTAAATGCTTTAATAGTCGAGATTGACCACTGCTTATGGCACTTAATCTCGTCATTTTGCGTGAACACCATTATTAAAATAACAATGACTTTTCAAAGGAATTTTCAGTTTTCTATTGATTTTAATATAATTGCAAAATTACATTAAAATATATCAATAATTATATAAATAAAGACCAAACTTCCAATATTTCCATGTCTGGTTTTACGAAAAAAAAAAAGCCTCCTTCAGTCAGGTATTGCCAATTGCTAAAACTGATCACAAACATATAAGTATATGGAACTTCAACGACGCACTAATAATTTGTAGCAGACACTATATAAACAGATTCTACAAGCACTTTTTGTACACTACAATATCAAATGCACATTTTTAATACATAGTTCATGATGAAGCACAATCTTGTCGCGTATTAACTTGTAAAGTAATATAACTGTAATTAAACTTTAAAAAAAATGTATATAATACGCGAAACCATAAATAACTTCCACAGCTTAAAAATCTGAATGCCAAAGAAAGCAGACTTTGTCGAAAAAATTCAAGCCAAGGTAATCGCGCCAATTTACCGTCCTTCTCGATTTTCTTACAGGCAATTCTTAACGCCTAAATTCTTCTCCATAGAACACAAATTTTTTAAAATAAATGTTAAAAAATGTCAAAAATAGGTTGGAAATATCCAATGTTCACAAACATAAGCAGAGTAATTTGCTAGGAAACGCAATTTAAATTTAGTGTAAATGATAAAAGTAGTTCTGAAATGTTTCCATGACTAAGAGTGACTACAAATGTTCTACTCGAAAAATATCGTATTAGTTAAAGTTAAATATTTTTTTTATTATGGCAGTAGTAGCAGCTTAAGAAATGTCTTGAAAAAAAAATTCTTAAAGCATATTTATTATCATTGATTCAAAATCTTGAAGGATTATTAACTCTCTAAACTAGGGCTGTAAAATTGATTCTTATGTACCTGTAATTGTTCTATGACTTTTAAAAAAACATGCATTTTAAGTTTAAGTGAGTAAAAGAGATGATTAAAATTTAGTGCTAACTTTTATATTGCTTGTGGCATTTAAGCTAAAGATTCGCTTACTCCAGGAACAGCTTGAAAAAATTTGTAAAATGCCAAAATATTTATAAAACCGTGACTATATCAAACAAATTAAGTACATGATTAATCAAAAAGAGAATTTTCAAAGAAAATTAAACAGTTTATCATTCCTTTTTCCGACCGAGCTATCACGATCGGGCGGGATGAAAGAGAAAGTTCCAAACCTTTTCAAAAATATCGATGTCGAACAGCTGACTTGTAACCATACGTTAATTGTATAAAAAAATGACTGTTTTTAAGAGTTGCTGCTGGCCAGATGCTGATTAAGCCATTTTTTTTTTCGATAAAACTCAAAAATATTATACTCAAAAACTTAAAATCAGCCGCCATCGATAGCCAGTCTTAAAGGGGTAACCATATCAAAAAAATTTAAAGTAATTGCACATTTTTGAAAAAAAAAATTGTGATTTTTCTGCATTGAAAAAATTGTTAGAAACTAATATATTACGCCGTATTTCTTACATCTTGAACAGTTTCCCATACATTAATTCAAGAAAGAACCTCATCATAAACTTCTTTTAAATTGTTCAAATATTCATCGTATAAAACGTTAGGGAGCGTTAGTTTAAATAAAATTTAATGTAATTTAAATTGTTCTTTAAATGTTGTTTATTAATTTTGTAATATCTTTTCAAACATTACTACGGTCGCAAATTTTTTTAACTAATTTTTTTAATAACAATTATATGTCCAATTTCTTTCTCCGCAATTATTTTAATTTATGCTCTACGAACATTTTAAATTTTTTTCACAAAAAAATTCAAATGTACAAACATAAAATTTACACAATTGTCTATAAAATATTTAGTAAAAGAGACTTTTCCAAATTATATTGCTTGTTTGATTGGTATAACTTCAAAATTCTAAATGTTTAACCATAACAAAACGTTCACAATTCCGGGCAAAATATCTACTTTTCTTTTTTTTCCGCGAGAGGGCGGACTTCCTTAAATCATTACGCTTCTCAGGAGGGAAAACATTAAGCGAGTGTGACATTAGTGTGCGAGATCACAACTAGTGAAAATACAAGTATATTATAATCGGCGAAAAAAATTAACAATACAACATATTGTAAGGGTTGTAAGAATCTAGCATTATGTTGGAATTATAAAAGTTGCATAAATGCAACAAAATCATTGTTACCAATTTTGAAATATGAATGTTTTTAATACTCAAATTTTATATAAATTTTGAGAAAAAAAATCAGACTTATTCTCTCTTTAACTCTTCTTAAGATTTTTTTTTTAAAACAATACTCCCCTTATTGCAAACGCCGCATTACGGGATAGTTAATCATGACCCACAATTGAGTCACAAAAACCATCCCACGGAACAGTTAAGGGAATGATGCAGACGACCGGGTCCACCAAACGCAAGTGCCCTCAATGTTAATCCAATGAAAAAATATTTTCCGCTGCCACTTTCTCCTGCTGTATTGAATATTTTACAAGCCATTTTTTGTGTGAGAAATGTAGCTGACTTCAGTCCTCTATCTTCCCACTTTTGAAATTGCTTTCGAATATTTTGTGTAAAATAATTTATTGAATATTACAAAAAATATTTGTACTAATTCAAAAGTGGAAGAAAGAGACATTAAGTCACTACATTATTCACTAAAAAAAAATCCGCCTAGTAAAATGAAGTTCAATACATCGCCAAGAAATGTGGCAGCGAAAATAATTTTTTTCCGCATTGGATTAACATTGAGGCCCTTGAGTTTGAGACCCCAGGTCCTGCGACGCCCATTCCCCCGTAAGTTGACCCACCAGTGGTCACCGCCCCAAATAACAGCCAAAAGTGACCCACGGGGCACATCAGCGTGAAACTGATAAATAGATACCATTTTAATGTGCAACACAAATAAATGTGGTTGCACACTCTGTTGACTCTTGATTTGAATTATGAAAACTTATCTAACTTGAATTATGAGAAATGATCATGAAAACTGAAAGTAACTCAGGTGCCAATAAGAAATGCTGTTTTAGAGAATTGAATAGAGCTTTCAGAAGCCATTAGTACAGGAAACACTAGTGATGATAAAATGAGTATCTTACAACGACAAGTTTTACCATTAAAAAATGAATTCCATAAAACAGTTAAATACATTAACTCAGATTAAATAAACTATTAAGATAAGAATCTTTAATATAATCATAGTATAAGTATAATTTTTTATATAACACAGGATTGTTTTTACATTTTTTAAAAAATGTATCCCAATACTACAAAAATTTACTAATATATAACTGTCATAGTTTGTATTAAATGAAACTATTTAACTTTTTTTTGAAAATGCCAACTGTCATAAAAAAAAAATAGCCAAGTGAAATTTTTTTAATATTAATGTTATTATATTATATCTAATAGAATTCAAAAATGTGCAATGACAAAGAATTTCTAGTCTCTTCTTGTCCAAAAAAACTAATTTATTCTAAAAACCTAGTAATGTTATCAACAAACAAGTATATCTTTCAAATAAATACTTTTTATTCAATTACAAAGAAAATACTCTATATGCATGCTAATGTCTGAACCATTAAAGTATTCGATTTTAAAATAATTAAAGTAATTGATAACATATCGTCCTTTAAAAGTTCCCACCTGTAAATCATCTAGCACAATTATCTATCTGATTTACTGTATGGAAACCCTTGGCTAACTTTCTAAAATCGCTCCAAAATCCGTAATTCTGGCGACGTTTTTGACGTCACTCCTCTCTAATACTTGCGCTAATAAATAATGGTCAGATAGAATTCCCGAAAAAAACGTCTCGTTTGCAAGTCAAAGAATTCGAATCATCATCGAAGTCAACAGTACCACAAAAAACATTATTTATAACCAAATCCGAAAAAATCTGCGCCAAAAGGGTTTCTGTACAGTAAATCGAATCTTGCACACAACAAAGAGATATACATTGGAACTTAAGTACAATATATTATATTTTTGTATAATACACACATTCATGAAACAACACAGTAGAGTGCTTTTGAATTAAATCATTTAGATTATATAAAATGACCTTGTAATAAGCCTAATAGTAATAATAACCTTTAAATATTTGTCATGCTTATTTTATTTTGGTAATAGTGAAAGTATAGAGTTTATCCAGAAATACTAAACTACCCCATTTGAAAATTATAAGAGAATTGGGATAATATGATAACATTTAAATAAATTGTCACTTTCTGTAGCTCTAAAGCAGAACAAAACTGACCTTTATCTGAGGTTTTGTTTTTTTTTTTCAATTTTTTAATGTCCACCCATATCAAAAAATACATTGTTCAGTATTTGTGCAAATTGTTTGTTCAGTAGTTTTTTACTTGAACTAATGAAAAAACCCTACAACAAGGTTTTGCATGCTCTTCATTAAGGTGACAAAATGTTTTAATATTTACCACTGCCGAAAAAAACTCTTTATTCCTGTTTTCTATGAAATCGACGGAAAGTTCCGCCATCAATTTTTGGTCCTGTGATATTTCTGTGCTTGAGTATTCAGTAGTAAAGTTTTAATAAGGTTAAAAATAATTTCGAATCAATAAAAATGTTGTTCGAATAATTTATTAAAAAGGAATATATTTTGTTCATAAAATAATTTCTATACAATTTTCAGGGATAAAAAAAATATACACTTTTATTTCCATCTCCTTTTAAATTATTTTTGATCGTTACCAAAAAAATTCTTCATTTATTTTTAAAATAGGGTATTGCATTTTTGGGAAACCCTGTACCATAAGTGCTGTAAGAAGCCTCACTCTCGAATTGTAGCATGAACATTTGTGTACAAAATTAAAGCACCTGTATAGAATAAAGTTTTATTCATATTTCGTTATACCGTGCAATTTTCATATGATTATACAGCAGTGCTGGATGAAATCATAATTTTTTCATACTTTGTTAAAAAGTGGAATTCTTTTAATGTTGTATAAAGTGATGAAATGACATAAGAATTGTATATTATTACATTGTATATTGATATGAAAATAAATATAAATAAATTTAAATACTTTTTTTTTCAATTTCTCTATAATAATTTCTTAACACAATCAATCATTAATCATCTTCAGCCTCTTTCACATATAACATCAACCACCTAAAAGACATAAATTTGAGGAATTCAGTAAAATATCAAATCTTGTACTCATTTTTAAACATAGTTCTCAAAACAAATTAAGTAGTAATAGATATAATTGTATTATGAAATAGTAATCACAATTAAAATTGTGAATATATGGAATAATTTTAATCTATATATTTTAGTAGCTGATAACTCCCAAAATCCGAATGAAATTGCAAATTATCAAACATTTACTCTTTTTTTAATCAAAGTTTCATTTGATTAATTTAATAATGGCATTTTTCATAAACTCAATCCAAGAAAATTCTACTAAATATAGTTTTTTTTTTCTGAAACACAATAACACTTCAGAGGTAATTAATTAAATTCAATTTTCAAGCTTCTCATTGTTAGTCGATAATTTTAGTTAAACACTAAAGTTTATAAAAAAATTTAATATTTTAACAATTTAAGATATTTGTTTTTTTAAGGGGGGTATGGGACACTTTCAACTTTTTTCTTTAATATTGCAGATATCAATATAATTTTTTTTCCATAAATGTATACTAAATATACTTACACTTTTAGATAGTCAAAGGTTTTCAATTATCATTATTTATTTTTTTAAAAAATAAAATGTGTCAAAAAGCGATGTCTCTTATTTTTGTTATAAGTCAAAAACTTATTTATTGGCAAACAAATATTTAGCATTTTTATGAACAGAAAAATGTATTTAACAAACTGTCTTTACCGATTTTTCATATTTGCCGTAGTTATTTTTTAAAAAATTATTGAAGTTTTTTTTAATAATTTCGCAGGTTCACTTTTTTCATAAAAATTAATAAATAAAAAAATAAACTATTTACAACTAATCCCTAAAGACAAATTAAAGATATATGTTTGAAAAATACGAGTAAAAAATAAAAAAAAAAAAAAAAAAAAAAAAAAAAAAAAAAAAAAAGAAAATCCTTACTGAAGCGCTCCAAACCGACCGAACAACTAACGATTCGATAACGTTATTCCTATCTAATATTACGAGGAAGCAATGATTATAAACGTGGTTGGCCAACACAGATGTCATGACACAAAAAACTACACATCTCACGTTCTACTGCAGATATAAATAAAATTTTTGTTTTAAATTATTCTAAAATATCTGTGTTATTTTTTATGATAATAATAATTTTTTTGATTTTTTTGAAGATTTTGTGCCCTATACCCCCTTAATCAAAAAAAGCCTAGTTAATATATTAAATAATTGTTTTATTATACTGGGATCAATCTTTTAAATCAAATATTTAAATAAAGATTTTGTGCTTACACTTGGTTCCATTAGTACAGGGTCTAAACATCTATTTACTGTGCTGCTCATAATTTCATCCAGCAAAACATGCACCAAACTAGAAAAAAAAATTCAATATGGAAGCTTACATTTACACAATTTAAAATAGGATTAAAAAATAATATGTAAACTAAACAAGTTACAGATATGCGTATCAATTTAACTTTTGATTGTATAGTTGTTTCAGCATTTCTGCAAATGTAAAAGAAATAATAATAGAATGTACAAAGTATCTATAGTTGTTTTTATCAAAAACACCTAATGTGTAAGTCCAGATAAATTCTATAATGAACTTTCTTATGTGAAGTTAAGGGTGTATGCATAGGATTAGAAATTTAATTTTAAAATTACCTACTACAGTTACTTATTAAAAGGTGTATTTAAATGTTTACATCACTTAGACTTGAAAAGTAACTAGATTACATTTTCTTAATATAAAACTGTAAATAATTACAGTTACTTGAAAGAAATTTTAAGTTATAAAAAAGTTACAAATTAAACCATCGTACTTCAACTAGAAAGTTTAAAAAAAAATTAGTGATTAACCGAAAAGCTAAAAAAAGAAATTCGATCGCTTTATATTTAAATAGGCATTAACTTTAAGACATAACCAAACTACCTGAAAAATCTGTGAAGAGTTCTTGAGATGATAACAGAAAAAGTAAGAATTTTTTAATTAACTTTTTTACACTAAAAGTAACTAAGAAACCCTACTTTCTGAAAAATCTAGAGGTGTACCAAGAAAAATTAAACCAATTAATAGTGTATTACTCCATCGCGTGTGTATAAGCACAAACCAGCATTGTGTCGATTTTAAATTTCCATACATCCATGAAAGTGGTGGACAGACCAGACATAGCTTTTCTAACAAGATATCATCCATTTTTAATGTCAATAAGAGGCATAGTGAGGAAAACTCAGTGTAGATACTCTGAGAATAGACTGTCTATAATGTTATTTTGTGACATTCCAACATAAAAAGTGATCCCAAATGTTTATATTCCTCTTAAAGTTCCATTTGTTTTTAAGCATAATAAATCCCACTATCAAGCTGTCTGTTCAAATACATTAAAAAGTATGTCAAAGCATATGGAGTCAAAACAGAAAATCAGAAGTTGGTAACAAATAAACAGCAAAACAGAATCGCTACTTATGTAGAAAATCAAAAAAAGCTCCTCTGGCTTGTCATATACAAACAAAGAGGCGAAAATAATATAACTCTAAAATAATTAACAACGAGTCAAGTTTATTTATACCCTGTCTATCCAAATCACTGCCATCGAAAGACATTTTCTTTACATCCCTCCCCCCATCCTTTTAACGTAGAAATTTCTAGAAGCAGGGGGGGAGTGGGAGCATCGTAGTCTACGTCTGAATCCTTGAGGTTCTGTTTATAGGTTAAAAATCTGAACGGTTCAATACCTGCTTTTAAAGGCTTGGCATATCATGAAAGACAAAGTAGAATAACCTCGGCAGAAGAGGGAGAGACCAAAAAGAGACCTCTGGGATTAGACAACGTAAAAAAGACTTAGTAGCCCAAAATGGAACATTAAAAACTGTAAAAAGGTTTGGGGCTTTGAAGTGCGAACAAACAGGTGAGAGCTGTTAGTTGCAAGGTCCGCAGAAGCTGAAATTCAATTTGAGGAAACAAACGTGTAACGTCCTGCCAAGTTTTCGTCAAAGTAATGCTGTTAGTTGTTACGCTGTTTAGGTGTAGACTTTTTTTACCGCGACACATAGAATGCATTTTAATCCTTAAGGAGATGAATTTAACACAACAATTATGAAATTATATCAGAACAAATATGAAAATATGACATCCTTCTGTGAGGTGGCTCTCCTCTGGTCTTAAAAGAGGTTGAGTATGTTGTTCTAGCCATGTTCTTGAAAAGTCTTTGGTCGTTTTAGATATCAGCTGATCATCCTCGTTTAGTTTAATATGTTTTGAAATGTGAAATGCCTATATTCCTTCCATTACCAGTTAGTGGACTGCAGAACCTCGCCGCCACCATTCTTTTGACACCTTGTGATTTAGATGCAAGACCTCCTCTACTGGACCACCCCCCTCCTCGGCTCGTCTCTTAGAGCAAGTATGTCTCCGGATCAGACTCAATATCCTGTTAGCTTGTAGGTTATTTTATTTTGCTTTACAATATCCCCCCCTGGAGCCCCCCTTAAAAGCCCGCCAGCTGTACGCTCGTTATTTCCTGTCCTTCCCTAAAGATTCATTAAATATCCAATTATTTAAATGCTTTTTCTGATTTTGTAATATATTTTTTAGTTTTGACTTTTTCTGGCCACATTATAATAGTTTTCCTACACTATTACACAACTCCGCACAGGAGCATGGTTTTAATATTAAAAAAACGAGCTAAAAAAAATAACCATAAGCTTTTCCTCCCCAGGAACTTACAATACCATGTCATATAATCAGCTCCTATAATATAATATTATCAAATGTAGCTAACATACTTTTTCATCAGCAACAAAATGCCACATGGTAGCACACGCTGAAGATAGTGGATGTCTCACATTGAACTATGCGGCAAATAAATACCCAAATTACTGAAAGTTCTCAGAATCGTCCAACCCCCTCAACAACAATCTAGAATTCCTTAACAACAAACACAAAGAATTATTTTGTACGCTTGTTTATTTTGGCATTATGGCTTATATATGCATTATTGACACATAGTGGTGCAGTAATTATAAAAAAAACAAAAATTTATGTTTTAAACAAGAACCTTTTAAATTGAAATGTTAGTGAATATATAACTCCACCATTTTTCATTTTCAAAGAACCACATGTTTTAGTTATGCCATCATGACGGATACTTTTGGAAAACTCACAACTGCACTGACCTAGCAAAATCTTAATCTCAATTTTATTTTTTTCAGAAAACAGCTTCTGTAATTTGCCGCATCAAACTTTAATACAATTGTCTAAATAGAAAAACAAAATGCAAATTAGAAATAAACAACCCATAAATAAATTATATCAATATATAAATGATAAAGATTGAATGGCCATATTTTTTATAATCCTCTTCTTCAGAAATATAACTGTTAAAAAAAATAAACATTTTAATTAAATTTTAAATTAACATTAAAGTTGAAATCCCATGCATTGATTTGAAAACATAGCAAGTTTTTATTTAATCAATTGCATACGTATACCCCAGAGGGTAACCTACTACCAAAAATTAACCTGAATTGGATACTTCAATTACCTTTATTCTATGTGTTCAAACATAAAATTTTAAATATTTTTAAAATGACCAGGTCGAAAACTTTTTGGCAATTTGGAAATAACCGCAAATTTAAAATCAAAAGTAAAAACCCTTCTATCAAGCCACAATAGCCCATTGTGAGGCCAATGCTTAGGGAAGTCTCTTGAAATGCTGATGCCACATTGTCTTGGGAATGAAGATAGGAGGTTACAATGCTATGCCCAACAGTCGGATTGAGTCTCCCGATTGAGCGCAGGTTGACTCATCCTTATCGAATCCCCAAAATCAATATAATGAGACCAAATTCATTATGGAAACTAAACTATCAGGGTCCACAGGGGTTTGACCTTTCTAAACGAGACTATAAGCCAATCACCACCGAAGCCATTGGTCAAGTTAGAGCTGGAATGGGCTCTGTACTCAAGATGCCTTTCGCCGACTAAAGACTCTGCAGAACCGATTTAAGATTATGTTAGCATTTAGCCCGCCCCTTCCACTTTTGAATTTATCGTACACTGAGCGGCTACACAGTGTCTATTGGCGACAAACGTCTTAATTTAGAACCCATCAAGTGACAGCCGCAACCCATTATAGGGTGCCTCCTATCGGCAAATGGGCTAACATGGCTGAACTTTGGACATATTTTAAAACGATCATTAATCTCACCAATCAAAAGGTATGTTCATCCGTCAAACAATTTTTGCTGCAGACAACCCTTACTCTGTTGGATGGCAGTTATATTGACAATGCTCTGACCGAAACTTGAAACCTTTTCATGACAAGCCTAAGAACGGCTAGCACTACTGTCCTCCAGGGCCATTGAAAACGAGTCCATCCTAGCTCAACTGCAGTTCTATGTTCCAGTAAGATTAGTTGTTTGGTTATAAGTTAGAGCCGGAATTTGTCCAGTATACGCAACACATACCATAGATAAGCCGTAGCATAATAGACCTGTGATCCTAGGCGACCCTGGCTGTACTAGGATAGGATTCCTTTTAAACGAACCCCCCCCACCCATACACTGGAATCCTGCTCGCTTCTTTCAAGCCTATTCCCTCTTCATACAGCTGACACCCGACTTTACCGAATTCAATCGAAGTCACATGCTATCCACGACGCCTTCAGCACAGCTCTCACATTTCTTTCTTGGCTCGATGGAAATTGGAGCCGAGTCTCGTGAGTGTCTGACACTCTTACAAAACGAAGCAACGAGAAAGAAATGGGCTAAAGTTCTTAGATTACATGACACAACTTGGCAGGAAAGGTTCGGACTCTCATTACTCCACTATGGTACGAAATTCATAGAGTTTCTAGTGTGAGTTTTTTAAATTAGCAGCACAAGAAAGTTAGAGGAAACAGCATAAAATTGAATATGCGCTATATTCGTATAAATCTAAGTGAAGAGTCACTTGCTCTGCAAAAAGAACAGAGAATAAAAATCATGATGATAAACCAAGAAATAAATAAAAATCTCTAAAAATTGCGTGCCCGCATCTCACAGGGGACTGGAACTATATCAACACAATTCCAGACCTACTCTCATTTTCCACCGACCCACTGTCCATATTGTTATTGTTATTCCAAAAAAAATACGTAAAAAACTGAGAACTATCGTGCAATTTTTTCAGAAAAGACACAAAGATTAGATGAGACACAGCAATTTCAGAGATGTGTAAGGGCCCTTAGAAAAATCAAGATATGCAATCACGGAGTGGTTTATCTCAGAATGTTTTCCTAAAGGGCGGAACATACCCAGGCGTCTCTTCCCCAACCCCCCCCATCATGTGGATTTTTCCCAGCAATGGTGTGAGGGGTGCTCTTTCGTTTTAATTAACCATCATTATTTTATATAATAACCCACACTTAGTATACCTACACCCCCCCCCACCCATCGCCACCCCCTCCCCAACACACTCACCCCCAACTGGTTTGAGAGCAAACTTGCAATTGAGACCTATCACAAGCCCTCAAACAAAGAGTGTTTAAACATGACGGGTAAAATCAGTAACCTATAACATACATATATTAAACCCAACTTGGTGCAACTATAGCTAATGCTTGATACGAAGCTTATCTTGTACATTTAGATAATACTACTGTGTAGAGCCCACCTCCTCTTTTCAATAAGTTAGAGACAACAACCATTTTGTATACTCAAATACCCCAAATACATGTAAACCCAAATATCAAATGATTTTTGTTCATTTGACGCAATCATTTATTACTTCGACATTGGTGGTTTGGCACAATTAAACTCCTTCCAAAACATTAAGTATCGAAACTCTAATTTTTTCTTTTATAAAAGAAACTTTTTAAACCCACTCCAGACACTAGACTTACCTATAACACATACAAAACTTTAAATCTGTACATTTTTAATACAAGGGCAAGATACAAATAAATCAATTAAGATATATTAAAAACTACGTATACAAAATATAAAATGTGCAAATTTAGAAAACCAAACCTTAGTCATCAAATCATTTTTTTTCAAATTTAGTTTAAAAAAAATAAAAAAGAAAAAAAAAAAAAATAAACATTTATATATTTGTATTATTGGCGATGCGCATTTTTTATGACAAAATGATCGATGCTTATTCATTGATTTTTTACTTACGTTAATTTAAAAAGAATTTCATTTTCCAATATCCACACTTCACGTAAACCATAAGATTGCCTACAAAATATTAATTAGAAAAAAAAGTTGATAACTACATAATTCAAAATACTTACTGAGATATATTCAGGAAGAAACCTTGGAGACTTTCACAAAGTAATACAATAGAGATCTAACGAAAAAAAAAATATTTGTATAGAAAATTATCCGTTTAATTTTTAAATTATATGGAGTAAAGAAAAAATACTAAATTAATACTAATAGCTAAACCCCAACTTTTAAAGATAAAGAAAAATTAACAAAATTATTTTGACTTTAGACAACCTAAACTTTATTTTATATTAAAATTACTGACCTGGCAAGTATTTTTAGTTTTCGTTTCCATCACAATCAGAAATGCTTGTTAATATCGCAAAGTGTGAATCCATTTTTCAAGTGATCAATGGAGAATTATCATCCTACCCGATGAAACCATAACAAAACATCATGTTTCTAATCTCCAGTACTATTACTACCCCTAATATGCACCATTAAATCATGTTTGTGAAGTCAATACAATAATGCATAATCATTAAAAATTCATATTATATTGAAGGTAAGGTTTTAAATAACGTCGCACGAATCTACACACGACTAAATTGCACTGGCGTCAGCATGTTTAGAAACCACAGCAGTGACGAGCCAACCATCCTGAATTTAGCACCCAGCGCAAAACCGATAAATTACCATCAGTATGCAGCGTGTAGACTTTGAAGAATATTTACCGGTGCAACATCCAACACTCCCTTACAAAGTACAGAGAACAAAAAATACTCAACACCCTCACCTCACAACAATATTATGAGTGACATTATTGGCATGCACGAGCCGTTATAGGTCGCAGCATATTTTGAGCGATACCACGGAGACGCCAACCTGACCTTCCACAGCTAAATCAAAAACAGTGCTTTAACCTAAAAAAAACCCAGGACGCCCCAACCCGTTATTCTCATCAATAAACAGTTAAGATTAAGCGGAATAAAAACCACTGAACCCGTGGGCCCCAAACCGAAAGAGCCTCAGAGGATAAATTTCTCATAAATCCAAAGAAAAGAAAGGATTTCTAAAAAGACCACACATGCACCTCTCCGCTTATATTGAAATTTTTTACTAAACTACTAAACGATTTTTAATGCGATAATGTCAAGTTACTTTACGGGCCTTAACCAATCCCAGTTTTTGAAATTGGTTTGAATATTTGTTAATTTTTTTTTTTTTAATTTCAATAAATAAAGTTTACTCAAAAATAGTTCAAAGCAATTACAAATAAGGATAATAAAGAAAGAGAAAACATAAAGATTAAAGAGATACCAAAACAAAAGAGGATTATAGAGCAAAAAAGAGAGCAGAATAATGAGAAAAAAAACTAAAAGTATTAAAAGGGATTATGAGAGCAAAAAAGGAGCGAAGAAACAATAGCTATATGAAGAACAAAAAAAAAAAGGTAAAAATGATGAATAAAAGAATGAAACAGAAAAACATAAAAAGAAAAGGACAAACAAAAAACCAGGAGAAATATAAAAAAACCATAAAAATAAAAAAAAAAAAGAAAGAAAAAAAAGAAAAGAAAAACAAAGAAAATTTGAACAAAATAAAAAGAAAATAAGCACCTTAAGTAGTTATATATCTCATCCAACAACATTTATCATTAAAAGAAAAACAAAAATAAAACGGTTTGGTTAAGAATTTACAATGACACCTAAATTTGGCTTAAGAACTATTTTTTACTTTTTTCTCTTGTTTTCCTTCTCAATGATTAACACTGAGGCAAGTTGGGTTTAGGAAGAAGACCCCCGATCCATTCTTAAATTGGCCTTATAAGTTCACGTTATAGTAAAGATTTACGACTGCTACTTGCTAAAAGTCTTTTTTAATGAGAACAAGAATGAACACATTAAGAAAAATAGTCCAAAGTAGGATAAAAGCGTTAAAAAAGCTTTTCAGAGTCGTTTTTTTTAAGTTCGAATTTAATAAATATAGGACAAAACAAATGCATTCACAGGGCCTATACGATAAAATGCATTAACAACAGACAAGAACCCCTATTATAGTATTATCTTATATGTAATTTAGGCAGCTTACCATATATACCCTATTCATTAATGGTAAGAGTGTTCTAAATTCAATAAAAAACCAAATTCTTGACAAAAGCAAAATTAAGACTGTTGTACAGACGCACTGCATCTTTTTCAATATTGGCAGCAATTCCGTTAAAAATAAAATGCCAAAAAAATAATGAACATAATCAGTATATTTTTTAAAAATAAAATTTAACAAGGAATTAGGTTCCAGAAAATAATGACATAAAGAATCATATAGAATACATACTATTTCATCGATTTTTTTGTAAAAAAAATATTAAAAAAAAGCTTATGTTTTATAGAGTAAAACGAAATTATATTTTCTAACTTAATTGAATATTCAATTCTTTTATAGCCTCCCAAAATTAAAATAACATGACCAATACAAATTATTTAGTTTCTGTTTAAATAAACTTATATATCAACGATCATACCCCACATAAAACTCTACAACTAGATATAAAGCTATAATTTTTTTGAAAAGTTAATTATTTTGAAACATTTACAAAGTACTCGCAGTTTTGCCAAAAAATATAAAACTTAATAAACTTGAGACAAACAAAGGCAGAGACCAGCAAGACTTTTCATAATATTTGATATTTTAAAATTAGTAAACAACTATTTTTTCTTTAATGTCTCAAAAATAGAACAAAAAAATTGCAGGAGCTTATTTTAAAAAAAAGTGCTAAGTGAATCTTGAAAAAACTTGAGATTTTATTGTTAACAAGACACATTACTAACTTCTTTAAATAACAATTGGCAAGTTTGTCCTTTTTTTTAAACTTTGTGTTCCAGTATATTTTTTTACGGTTTGTAAGTTACCGTTTTGTCAAAGATCCGAATGCAAACGAAAACTTTAAGCTTTTTATTTTATCCTTTTCACCCTTTTTTGGTCACTTAGCACATTTCTTCACTAAGCTCTTCAACTATACTTTAATCATATGATTAATACTTACTTTATGCTTGTTCACCTGACAAGTTTAAGTGATGTGCCTAAGGAATGCTACAATCACACCCTCCCTCACGAAAGTTTCTGGCAGACTTCTTTTGAACTGCACTTTCAGTGCAAACGTTATATCAGTTTGATATGAACAATAAAAATAAAAAACAGCTTGATAAGTATTAATTAAATCTAAGTAACCTATAATACACAGATATGAAGAAAAAACCACATTTAAAGCTGAAGGAGAAAAAATCTGACCAAGTGCAAAGAAAGAATTACACATTAAACAGGAACTAAACAAATCAATGGAATAGAAAACAGAATACAAAACGAACTATCAAAAATTTAATTACCCACTTAACAGGGATCACATAAAAATGTTATATTTTTAGGGCTTAAATCTTAAACTTTCATTAATTAACTTGCCTCTTAGCAAATGTTAAAACAATATATATTTTTTTAATTACTTGCAAAACTTATTTAACACAAGCTCTTATTTTGGATTTTGGACCCCATGCAATAGTTTTATTACCATATTATTTCATATTGAAGAGCCCTCAAGTGCTGAACAAGTTAAATCATTTTTTGCTTATGCAATCTTCATCCGAAATTAACCAGTATATGAGTGTAGAAAACGGCCAGTTACTTTAGGCGAAAATGGCATAAGCAAAAAAGTGATTAAACTTGTTTTGCATTGAGATCTTTCATATATAAGAAATTAAGGTTATAGCATAATTACTAAAATTAAAATAAATATTTAAGTATGAAATACTTACTTCATTGAATAATTGAAGTTATAATAAACTTTCAAAAACTTAGCAAACTTTGTCCCAACTTACCTGAAGATCGGACTGCACCCTGCTGATGCTGTTCAGACACTGCGTCTCAAATTCAGACAGCATTTCAGGCATTGTTTCGGCCCTCATGGCCCAGTTTTTAGGGGTCACTAGACTCTGCCGCATGTTGACCATAAGCCGAAAAACAGATTCATCAGTTTCTGGAGGTAGAAGTCGCAATGCTCGCGAGATGCCTTCTTCCCAATGTTGATGCCTCTTCTGCAATGGAAAGAAGGAAGTTTGCTTTGATACTCACAATTATGAAAATTTTACTTCCTTGCTAATAAGGTGTTTCAGATCATTTAAATATCTTCACTAAGTTCCCACATGTGCTATCTCGCACTTGGAAATTATCATTGAGATAGCACATTGGGAGCTTAAGTGTATGAATCCTATTTTTCCTTTTTGCGTTCCTGATTTTATTTGTTGATTTGATTTCACTCCCACAAAGAGGCTTTCTATTTCGCCTGCTCTTTTGCTACATTACAGTTCTTTAAAGCAACTTGCTTTTTATTACAGTCGAACCCCGCTATGTGAAAACCTCTATGGAACCAACGATGGTCCAATATATCGAGGGTTCACTATTCCAATTTTTCTGGAATATAAGTATTAAACGATCTATTTATATATCGCTAGAATTTTATATGACTTATTTATTAAGAATAATAATGGTTTTGCATACCTTGATTATTAATTGAATAAATATTTAAGTATTTTAAATTCTCAAAATTATTATAATTAGTTTTTGAAATTTTCTCAAAACTAATTAATGGTACAAATGAATGTAAATTATATAAATTAAGTATAATGAATTTAATTTGTACTTCTATATGCCTACATTCTGTGAAAGAAATTATTCTGTGATGTATTGACATTGTGAATGATATTATCAATTCAATTTTAGAAAAAGTAATCAAATTAAGTTTTCCAACCAATTTTTTGCTGATTAATTTGTCCTACAAAAAATTTTTCAGGACTATGGTTTCATTTATCTTACATTTTGTTTATTTAGAATTTTGTTCTAATGTGTTATTTATTTAGATAAGCCCAACAAGGAGTTTATTTTTACATGGAAACTGTCTTTTCAATTGACGTCAATAGCTTTTAGATTTATCTTTCTAATTACTTCTCGAGATTATTTACTATTTTCAATGATAAACCAAAACTAATATTAATAATAATTAAACTAAAGCAGACGTACGCAGAGAAGTCTATGTGGGAAGAGAGCATGTTCATGGCTTGCATCTACGGTTAAAAACGATCAAGCTGGACTAATATTTGGCATCATCATTGCTCTTGTTCTGCAAAAAAGGAGACAAATTAAAAAATTAAAATTACAAATTAAGGTAATAAAAACAGGAATGATATTCAATTAAAAGATTTAAAAGTAATAATATACTGGTATTATGAAAATAACTTTAATTTAAAAAAAAAACGGCGAGTTGGGTAAATAAAGTATGAAGCTCAAAACTCGTCTACCAATATAAAGGGCTCATAAAAATAAAACTTAAACACTTGTAAAAAAAACAACACAAATGATGTATGTCTACATAAATTATCCTATTTTATCCCAATCACATTTCAAAATGTTCATTTAAAAATTAGTAAACTTAATATGAAATTACATAAAATTCTAAATTCTTCAATTAAATTCAGATTTCCAGTTTTATTTTTTCAATCAGTAATCATCTGAAATTACTGGTGACTCTCAATATTTGTTCGGCTCTTAAGAGAGAAACTGTATATGTTAATTTTGTTGGTTTTGTCATGCTTGTGTTACTATATGATTGCACCAACCAGGATGCTTTTTGTTAGTTCCTATTGTTAGTTCCTATTTTGTTAAAGTTCTAAACGCTATTACTTCAGTGATTATCTGACTGTTGCAATATAAATAAAGTACATGTACCTTATCTTTTCCAATTTATGGAGTATGCTTCAGATCATAAACATATTAACTGGGGTTGAGGGCCAATATATTTCCTCAATAACTTGGAAAATCTATGGGTGGTCATTAATTATTTTGTTGTAATCGCACAAACAATATATTGAATGTGCTTATTTTCTTTTAGTGTCAAAACAATGATTTACAGCATCCTTATGTTATAACATATAGATTAACCTGTATTTAAACAAAATTGCATTAAAATTACCTCTTGAGAAAATTCTGATGTCAATATAAGTGAAGTATCTATCCATAAGTTCTGTTACAAAAGTTCTAGCTTTTCCTTTTGCATGCTATATTAGTCTTTTCTGTTAAAATACATGAAAATATTTGTTAAAAGTGAAATCATAGTACTATAAAAATAGTACCACAATTTAATATACAATCAAAACACGTTTATAGCAAGTCTGTATTTAACGGAAACCTGTATTTAACAAAGGAAACGGTAATATTTGGTTAGTCCAATGTTAAGTCTGTGGTGCACAAGCTAAAAGACTTCCGAGCAGTGAAGTTTTATTTTCCTTGATCCTGGATGACAACAGCACAGTGCGTTGCTAGGGCACAACATAACTTTGCTTAACAACAAACTTTCCTGTCGTGTTCGATGAATATCTTAAGCTGCTGAAATTGTAATTTAAGTTTATTATTTATTCTAAATGTCTCTATGATAATCTCTATAAGGGTAACAAGTTGTAAACATTTATGGCTTCCATTTTGACAATTTCCTTCTATCATTTCACCCACCTAATATACGGCACTTCCTTAACAAGTCTTGAGGAAGGAACACATTTTTATGAGCAAACATATGATTTAGCAAGGAAGATTTTTCTGTCTCGCAAAATTTCTATTGACATTTCTAATGACATTTTTATTGTAAATCTTTTTTAAAAACTTACTGATCTCCTTCAGCAGGTTTTTGGAGGAATAAATCCCAGTATGAGGCAATGACTAGAGATGTATTACTAACAAAGTTGTTGTAACTAAAATCGATAAACTCCAAGATATCCTGAAAATAAAATTACTAAGCAAATTCTTTGGCTTACTTCTACAAGCAACGGTATGGTTCTTTTTTTTTAGGTTTTAAACATTAAAATATTGGAAAATGAAAATTCATTTTATAAAATAAATGAATTTAAAACTATTTCTACAATAACATATGAAAAATACATTTTATATAACAGTTATTAAGTTGCTATAAATTTTTAATAATAAGTAAAAAGATATGAAGTAAATTATTAGGGTTACTTTTACAAACAGTAGTAAGTTATAAAAGTGTCCTGAAATATATAAATATACATATAATTGTACAGATCTGTGCATAATTGAAAATAAATATATAAAAATTAGTTAACAAGGTATTTGAATTTCTAACTATTTCTCAAATAACGTAATGCATTTAATAGTAAATTACAATACTGTACAACAATTCTTAGAAAGTACCGAAAGAAAATAGTTAATTAAGGTACAAAAAAGCTAATTTTTTCAAGAGTATTGTAAAAAAGATAATGCATGAATAGGGAAAAAAAGTTCCAAGTCTTATTTAATACTTTTCAATGAACTAACATAGTTAATTTGGGCAAGTCATGAGTAAGTTCAGCACTTTTTAGATTTTCAATTAGGAAGAAAAGAACAACTTTGTCTCAAATCAAATTCACAAACAAATTAAAGCATGGAATAAGATGTATAATTTTGGTAACTTTCCACTTTAAATTTTATACGTACCATTTGCTTCTTAGCAGATTCATCCCCCTCTCCCTCGGTGACATTTTCACCGGATATTTTCAAAAGAGATTCCAATTCAAGTAAATCCCCGTCCAGTTTTTCTTTTGCACTGCAAATAAGGCAAATCAAACATATAAATACTTAAGTAAATATCAAAAATGAAAATTTAAAATAAATTAATATTTTAAATCCTAAATGCATCTGCATAAACAATATAGGGTATTAAAAATGAGTTTATGAAATGAATTAAAATATGCAATGCAATAAAAATAATAATTTACAGAACAATTGAATATGCATCAGTTGCATAGTTAATAAAACCAACTAAGCTGTAGAATAAAATATACTTCACGTGTTTCAAATCAAAACTCACTCCGTAGATAATTTTTAAAAAAATGTACTTACAAAAATGCAGAAATAGAAAAGGTTTTTATATGTGGCATCATAGTACTTATGAAATGAACTGGATTTAAAACGAACAATTGGTCAATTCCAAATTAAATTTCTAATGTATAAGCATTATTATGAGCAAATACTATTTTTATAAATTTTGCAAAAACATTAAAATAAATTGTATATTTCATATTCAATATTAAAATAAAAGCAAGAAAATAGTTTACTGTTTCAGAAATTCATCACATAACACTTCGGTTGGTTCATCCAGTTGTAATAACAAATCTACACATTCAGCCAATTGTTTAGGAGTAGCCTAAAAATTAACACATGTTAGTTCAAACACCATTTCAAGAAACTTTAAACTAACAAACTACAAAACTTTGTTAAAGTGAACTAATTTTTAAATACTAATACAAGATACAATTTAAATTGTTTACTTAGTAAGTTAAATGAGTATAAAAATGCAAATAAGAAGGATAAAGTGATCCATTTTTTTAAGCCTTCATGATATTATTTTTAACAAAAATTAATGATGCATAAGTTACTGATAATATGAATAATTGGGTATTATTCATAATCAGAAGGTATTATGTAGGAGGCTATGATTTAGGGATTAAAGTAACTCGATACTTGCAACGCCGTAACATGTAGCAGTTACTTTTCAATGGTAACGCCAAGTAACTTTGCTAGATTTTCAGAAAAACTGTTATTGCAAAATAGTTACTTTAGTAATAAAGAAAACAAGAAAAATGTTGTTACTTTTCCGTTACTTACAGCTCTTCATCGATCTCTTTGGTAGTTCCAGGTTCGTCTTAAGCTTAACTGTTTTAAATTTAACTTTTAATTTTTTTTTTTATAACTTGCAATTTTTAAAAGTAACTGTAATTAGTTAATTCTCATATTAAGTAACAGTAACTAGTTACTTTTCAAATTAAGTAACTGTAACAGAGTTACATTTTAAAAGAAAATTTCCAATCCCTGTTATGATTATAACCACAAACATGGTAAAAAAACCACTCACATCTTTGGACTTGAACTGTTCTCTCAGTTTCATCTTAAGCTGGTTAACGAGAATGTCACAGTCTTTTTGAATGCCGTGGAAGGAAGGCATGTGCTCATATTGGTGAAGGACTTTCTGTGCTTTTAAATAATACCTGAAAAAAAGAAATTAATACCAGTGAACTGTAACAAATACCAGATAAACATTTCAAATTAAAAGTTAAAATTCAATTACCTTACAGCCTGTGTGTAGGATCCGTTTTCTATACACATTTTTAGACCGGGTGGGAGTTCAAAGAGAAATTGCAACTGTAAGAAAACAAAATATAAATACAACATGTTAAGATATTTTGGATTTCATAAATATATATTATAAGTCCACATCTGTAATTATTCTACAAACAGACACAAAACATTTATATTTGTCTGTGAGCCGCACATTTGTGTGTGCTACATTGGATTAACTGAACATTATATAGAAGTAGTTGTTAAAGCAAAGATATGCACCTTTAACCGTACACTAATTTTATACCTAATTTTCATTAAACATTTAAACAATTATTAATGATAATGACACATATTACTTATTATTTCTTTTTGCAGATTTTTCACTCTCTTTTGTTTTTTGAGAGTTATAATAAAAGACCTTCTTTGAAATATAAATTTGGCAAACAATAATCAATAATTCTGAAATTTGTGTTACAAAAAGTTTGTTTCATTCTGACTTTTAAAAGTTGAAAAAAGAAATAAATGCTGTGTTTGGCGATTTATGCATGCAATGCGAATTTATGTTGAGGCAATTCTAAGTGACAGTTTCTGTTACAACCCTACTTTTTTAAGCAGAGAATGAACACCGGAGAGCTTTGAAATTTGCTGCCTCCGCCCTTGCAGTGTGCTTGAGATGTTGCCACTGAACTCAGTAATAATGGACATGTTGGAGGAGAGGCAGTCCATTTCTTCTTCCATCTTCTTGAAATCGTTTTTCATCTGCAAATACAAAACCATTTGTGAAAGATTTAATTATTTTTTACTGTTATAAAAAGGGTCAATAATGAAAAAACTAGCAATCAATAGATGAAAGGAATCAACAGGTAATGTCACACGGGGCAACCTTGGCTCAAACGTAAAATGCTAGTACCGTCTTTCTTCTTGAATATTTTTTTTACTCATCAGTTAAGGCAGAGTTGCCATTAATTGAAAAAGGCAAACACATTTTTTTAAGTATTTAATGAGAAGTTATTAGCTTGAAAACTTGGGGGCCAAAGTTATCCCATTCCAATGGATGTAAGTTTTTATGAAATCATAAGAAAATTCCACAATAATTTTTGAAACTAAATGTATATGCTTCTCTAATTTAAATCAAAGAGGAAAAGATAATGGAAATAAAAATGTAGGAAATATATTTTCAAATATGAAGGTCGCTAAAAAATCACGGGGTCTACCCTTTTGAAACAAAACATTAATTAGATTCTCCAATACAGCACTGGGTATAAAAATAAATGAATATTAAAAACATTGTTCTAACTTCATTTGGTGTGTCCTACAAACACTCTGGTACATGTTTTCCTTAACAAGCAAACAAATCCTAAGTGTTAGAACGTTGGAGGATACGTAAATACACAACGAGATATTTAGCTAAAATATTAAGTTGATTTTAAAACTGTTCAATTAAGTCAACTCAGAAACCAAATACACAAGCTTTTAAAGTAGGGGTCCATTACCATCATGAGGATCAGACCGATAAAATATTTGGTTGTCTAATCAGCCCTGACTTAAAATTATGAAAATAAACATTACTCATCAAGTTACACAATTTAGCTAGCTAATATTAAAAGATGTCCACCACAGCACTGTACACACAAAGAAAATATTTTTTAAAAATTAGGCATAAAAAATAAACGTTTACTAAAAAATTATCATTGAAAGGTTAAGACAATAAATAAATTATTTTGTTGGTTGCCTTAATCCTTTCGACTGGGCTCACACAATCGTGCGGGTATAAAAGAGATGTTCAAGCTCTTCAAAAATATCGTATACCGAAGCAGCTGACTTTACCATTCGTTATTTGTACAAAAATGACTGTATTTTATAGAGTTGCTGGCAATTGATGCTGGTGTTAACTCATTTTTTTTTTCGATATTAAATAATTAAAACTCCAAATTTAGTACTCATAATATTTATATCAGGCCACCCTGAACCGCCGGTCGAAAAGGGTTATTAACCTCTAATGCATGAATTTTTTATTTTCATCCCAAAAAAAATATATGTATCTTTAATACTCACACATTATGGGGAAAATTACTAAAAAAAAATTTTACTGCATTAAAAATTTAAATAATTTCAATTTTTAAATTTTTCCCACAAGACAAAACCAACTGCAAAATTCCAATTTTGATAATAATGACTAGAAAACTACTAAAATTTATTTCAAAATAACCCTTTCTTTTTTAACTATGATTAATTATTTCAAAACAATTTATTAGTATTTAGTACTAATATTATTATGCTTTGAATACTGCAAAAACGTAATTACACAGAAGTTAATAACCTCACTCTTTGAATTTTGGAATACACTTTTTACTACTGTCACCTATGAGGATTATTATATTGTAACTATAAAAACTTTAAAAATGAAATGTAATAGATGTAAAAAAACACAGATTTGACCTAGAGGAGCTCTAATTTAACAGAATAAAAGTGGATTATGTTACTTGTTTACCAAAGGAGTAACAGTATGGCATTAGAGGGTTATGCCTAAGGTGGTTTTGATTAAAACCTTGCTACACATTTACCTTTCGGATTGTATCAGTGGCACTGTATGAATTTATTGTAGTTTTTCATAAACCAAGGTTTGCATTTCACTGTCAAGGGATTGTATTTGCCTGTAAATATGGTGCTCTTTCTGTCTATCAGTTGAACTCAAATTGCACTCCTTCAAAAGCTGGGGAAGAAATAAAAGTTATTTTTTACCCTCGTTAAACATTCATTTCAATTAATCTCATGAAACATGTTCTAATTACAATCACACAGAAAGTTATCGTAAAAAGAAGTAAACTAATAAATAAGAATAAAAAAACAAAACATTTAAAAACCATTAAGATCCACTTAAGCAATTTTTTTGTCTTTTCAGGCAACCCTTTATTTTTTTTTTTTTTTTTTTTTCAGAAGTCCATATAGTCACTTAAATCTCCAGTCTCAGAGTACTTTTTTATTTGGTAAAACATTTCATTTTATTTTTATATTTAATTATTCAAGTTTAAAGTTTATTTTTTAAAAATTTAATTCATTATTAGTATATTTTCAACGACATAAAAAAATATTCAAAAACAGTTTATGACACAGTAAAATAGAATGTAATGTAATGATGGTTCAAAAATAATTTTATTTTGTTATACAAAGTGACAACAGATTTTTATTGCCAAAAATGTTTTTATCTACTTTCAGTTTTGAAAACTATGGTTGTTACTCAATAAGTTTGATGATGAACTCAAATATATTACCTTATGCAAGAACAGATACCGGATTAAACTCTGGGGCATTGATGTTATAAGGATGCAAATCCCTTCTGTATTCTCATCATTGAAGCCATAGTACTGCTTGAGAAGCCCCGTCGTCGAGTTCTTCTGTTCGTCATCTACTGCTGACATGTTGGAATATGACGGAGAAGCTGAAAACAGAAAATTTATTATTTTTATTTTATTGTGTAGCAACTAAAGGAGAAACTCCCAATTGTGGGAGACACATACAGAAATAAGTTAAAACAGAAACAGACATAAAATGGTAAGTTATAAGAAAATATTTGTTTATAACGTGGGACAAGGACCAAGTCGATTTAAAAATATTTGGTGACAGAAAAAAAACATCTAGATTGTAAATAAAAGAATTATAAAAAGATATCACACATAATAAAAACAATTAAAAAATAAAAAGCATATGCAGTAGAATACAAACTTGTTAGAAAAAAATAAAACGTCTAACGTAAACAGTGAGAAAGGAAGAACAAATTAGCATGTGCCAATAAATGAGGACAATCAATGTTATTAGTACATAAAGAAAAAAAATGATACTGTCTGTCTAATTGCAAGGGACTTAATGTATAAACAAATTAAAGTCCGATGTGTAATGGATATAATGTGTGAAGAATCATGAGTCAGCTTTCTGTAAAGTAAGTACATGAAGCTGACTGCTTGCCTGAAAATGTATCATATAATTTTCAAAAACAAGAGCTATTTTAAATAACAGGCTATTTCCATCATAATTAACTCTATCTCCAAGTTAAAGTTGGTTGAAATAGTGTATACACTAGAACTACTCACGGGGTTACAGGACCACAGGTTTGGCGAATTGTTTACAGCTATGATATAATGCTGGTATTGGCTCATAATTTCACTTGAACAAAAAGTTGTAAAAGAAATCACGATAAGGATTGCTTTTTTGATATAATTTATTTTATGAAGTAGAAACTGTTATTTTAATCAAGGTACATACTCGTATTTCTCTTTGCAAAGTTTTGAATTTAATTGAAGTTGTTTAAATTGACGACGTGCTTCGGCGTTTTTACCTTTCACAAATCCTTTATGTTGTCGGAAAATGAATTCAATTATTTGTAAAGCAAGAAAACCACCCAATAAATACTTCATTTTAAGTAAAATTAAAAACATAATTTCTCCTTTTTTAAACAAAAAATTTAACAACAACACTACTCTGCAGACGATTCTTTAATCTTATCTTTGACTTCATTCTGTAATTGACGGCTTCTGGTGTTCCTTTTCATTGGAATCAAGTCTCATTATTTATTTTATTATATCACTTACCTTTATTGATATGATTAAACTTATATTACTTTGTAAAAAAAGATAATATTAAAAATTAAATTATTTTTTAATTCGAAAAATACATTTGAATCTTGTTTTCATTTTTATTTCTAACGATAAAAAAAAACTGTACCAAATAAACAATCGTTTGAGTAAAAATGCATATTTCTTCGTTTGAGGTATGGCAACATCAGTCATCAGTCAGATTTCCCGCGTTTACTTTGATGTTTGTTAATGCAAAGTTTTTCATGTTTTATTGTAAGATAATTCTTGTTTAAATATTCATTATTTTAAATAACCGATATAAGTGTTTAAAGGACATTAAACAAAGAGCAATATGGTTCTAAACGAAAGCGATTGCACTGCGACCGATACTTTTTACAGCCCGCTATCTGCAACAGGCTACTTGACTCCCTCCAGAGGAAACTTCTGCGCGAAAAAACGCAACGCTCCTGTGACATGTCCTTTCGCAGACGACTTCAAAACTCCAAAAAGTTCCACAAAGAGTGCCAAAAAGCCCAAGCGACCCTCTTCTTCCAAGACTAAGGCAAAACCTAAGACCCCGAAGGAACAGCAAGTGCCAAAACCTGCTAAAGAAAACAATCCAGAACTGCGCTACAGTGTGGCAAGTCTTGTCAATCAAGGAACAAGCGATGGAACGACCAGAGAGAAGAGGTTCTTCAAAAAACCGTTCGCCCCAGCATCTCCAGAAAACAGAATTCGTCATGCCTCTGTCCTACAAGAAAAGAAGTCTGGATTTCTCAATCGAGAAAAAGAACAATATTCCTCCTCTGCAAACATCGGAGCCAACGAAACCTATTAGTCCCAATATTTTAGCATCGAGAGAAAATAAATCAGACAACTGTCAGTCCGCCTCCAAAACTTCTGTCGCAACGACACCTAAACGAAAAGTTTTGGCTCCCAAGGAACAAACACCGAATCCCAAAATTCTTTCATCGAAATCCCACAAATCAGATTCCTGTATGTCTCCAGAGAACGTCTCCAACAGTCCTATCGTCACAACTCCTAAACGAAAAATACAGGATTTCGAATTTCCTGAAGACAAAAAATGACTTTGTGGAACCGTCCCCAGATAGTGTTATTGATGTCACTCCAAAACGCAAGGTGCTTTGTCGTGAAAACACACCAGTGAATAAAGTCGAGAAAGATACAACGGAATATTGTATGGGCGGTGATATTTTTAGCTTTGATTGGCCCTCGATGAGGAATTGTTGAAGAGGCAGAATGAAGCTAGAGCCAGATTTAAGAGGGCTCTGATGGTGAGAAGTAATAATGTGGCGTCTGTTAAGAAGGTGGCAAATGCTGTATCTGAGGCCAAGGCAGTTGACACTAGGGTTGAAGTCAAAGTGGAGGATGGTAAGTTTAACGAAATTTATTTTCATCTACGCTTATCCTAATTGCCTCAAAATCACATATTCTGAACCCTGTGTTTTCTTTCTTATTTTTTCCGGTAACCCTAAAACTTGTCTTGATAATTTTCTGTATGTGTGCAATGTTAGAGTTGCTCTTTCAATCAAGGAACAAGCGATGGAACGACCAAAGAGAAGAGATAAGCTCATAAAATTTTGTAATTTGTCACTGGGCAGGTGACGGATTTTAACTCATCTTAGGACACCATTGTCATTTTGCCAGGTTAAATCCTAGATGCTAAACCAGTTACTTATTTATTTTGAGGAGCCAAGTAGGTTAGGCACTCGCCTAGCACAGGAAAGCTCCCGGGTTCGGGCATTGCCAAAATAAATGCCGATCTATAAATGGCCCATGCAGCCAAAAATGTTTGACGAATTTATAATATCCCGTGTAAAGCAGTACACTTTAAATATCCTTCAAAATCCTTGTGCTGCGTATACGATGTCGCCCTTCAAAGTTGCATTGGGTGCTTCTTTAGGTGTTGGCTCGTCACTTGACTGTGTTTTAAAATACGAAGCCAATAGCCCTCGTGTAGCTCAAATGCGAAGATAATTAAAACTTAACCTAACCTGTTTAGGCTCGTCTATTGACTACGGTTCAAAAATAATTTTGCAGGATATGCAATAAGGACTTGTAATTGCACTATGTGCTTGGCATAGATAATTTTTTTATGTATCTTACTAGGTCCAATCCTTTTACGAATAGATCCATTCTACTTTGGAGTTAGTTACAAATTTATTGCTTATTATTTTTCTTACAGCATCTCCAAAACTGTATCCAATTTTCAACCTTTCAAAAGTCAAAAAACAAGAAGCTAAAGCAAAAGAGTAAGTTGCATCTTCCAATTATGTATTTATCTATTTTAAATCTTCTAGCTGACATTTTACTTTTCTGTTTATGACTCATTAAATTGCTAAAAATAATGTTATGTTTTTACATGATTCCCATTGAAGCAGGATATTTATTTTTTAAAGCTCAGTGGCTGAGAGGTTAGTGTCCGCTTCGTAAGCCCAAGACTTGGGTTCGAGCCCTGGGTGAGTCGTCGGATTTTCTGGATGGGAAAATTTCGGGTACATATGTGTTACGTGGCATGTAAAAGATACCTGAAGGGCCCATTTGGCTTGGATTTTCTCTGCAAAATTAAATATTGGCATATTTTAACATTCACACAGCTGGAATTCATTGCAATCTGGCGTCAAAATTGGTAGCTAGAGTCGCCTAGCTGGTGCTACAAAGAAATGGCTCTCCGTTCTGGGGAATATGCCGAGTCTGCAAAAGGCTTGACCGCTAATGTTGCAGCACCATTAGATAAAAAAAGTTTTTAGAAAAATTATTGTGTGAATAGCTTTTCAAAAATGAAAAAATTAAAGGGTGATTGCACTATAAGCATGTCATTGTTCAAAGACTTGATTACTTTTATTACTATAAATTTACTCAGTAAACACTTTCAACAGGCCAGTTGCGAAGAAACCCACCCATTGCATCAGGACACTTCCAAAGGCGAGGAACAGATGATCATAGACGCTGGCCAAAAGGAGATCGGCAGCCGGGTTTGCAAGACCTGCAACATGCTCTACGCTATTGGCCACGAGGAAGATGAAAGACTGCACATGGGCTACCATGACACCTACCTGACAAATCTAAAGTTCCCGGTGAGTAGCTTAGGGTTTATACGCCTCCTGAAAATCTTAATTTCATTTTTTTCTGAGGGCCCTTATAACTCCTGAAATTTTCTTGGGGGTGGGCGAATCAAAAACCGGGACCTTCCCCATGCAAGGCGATCCCATTTCATTCCTTAATCGCCTGGGCTCCCCAGTTCCTTGAATATTTCTGGAATTTGGTTAGTAGTGATGATTTCCACTGCTTCACTCGAGTAGAGCCTGTCTGACTTAGCTTCCTATAGCTTGTTTGTCTAGGCTTAGAGTCTTATCATGCTCTTTGCTTTCACTTAGTACAGTAAAAACTCCATGACGGACCACCTCCATTTAATCAACCAACTCTACTTACGACCAATTTTTCAAAGCACTGATTTCAATGTTAAAAACCACTCTGGGAGAGACCAGATTTCATATCCCATTTCATGAAAAAGTAGCTTTTCATAACACTATTTTTCAATAAAAAAAAATTGAAAAAGAGGTAATATGGGAAAAATAAAAAAAAATGAAGTAGTGAAGAATTTCTTCTTACTTTAAAAATGTTTAATTGATTCACACTAGTTAGTTAAAATAAGCATAGTATTTTTTTACATGCTACAGTTCAGGGGTCTGTCCAGAAGAAAATTGGGTCCGTTTTCGGACCCTTCACAAAATTCAAAAGGGGGAAAAGGGACCCTTCACAAAATTCAAATGGGGGAAAAGGGACCCTTCACAAAATTAAAATAAGTGAAAACGGATTTTTCACAAATTCCCGCCCTAAAAAAAAAATCCAAGTAACGTCACAAGAACAAATTTTATTTCGATCCCGAATTGTTTGAAATTACTAACTTTGGCAACTTTTATACCTTCAAGAGTACAGCTTCTGTTGAGAGGCTTTTTTCCCGAATGAACCTCATTTGATCTGAATTGCGAAGTAAATTGAAACAAGACACTTTCGATAGACATTTGAGAATCGTTTTGAATGGCCCGGATAATTTGACTGATGATCAATGTTCTTGCATTATTGATATTTTTAAATCTAATGGTGCCAGAAGGATAAAGTTGTAAATGTTTCATTTGTATTTTATCTACCCAACTTTTTTTTTTAAAGTAAATGTGTACTCTAATATTGTGGAAATTTGTATTCAGATAATTAAATACGATAATAAAATGTAATTTGGCATTTTGAATAACTGTTTTGTCTACTAAAGAATCCTGTTTAACAGGAAACCTTCAAAATATGCACATTTTTGTAAGGAAAGCAAGTATGATAAAATAAGAAAATCAAATTGTTTTTGTATTTTAAAGGTTTCTTGTTAAACGAGAGCTTTTGTTCTTAATTTTCACAAAATTACCCTATATTTTAAAAATTCACAAAATTAGCATATGTTCAAAATTCTAAAAAAAATTCACAAAAAAGGGACCCTGTAAAAAATTCCTGGACAGACCCCTGCAGTTTGTCAAAAGTAAGTTAGTTATAACTTTGTGCATTATTTGCGAATTAATAAATAAACGTAACGATAAAGAGATTTTTGTAATTTTTTGATGGATAATATGTTTTAAAATGATATTTCAACTTTCTACCTAATTATCTTTTTGTACTCTGGACCAACCTCCATTTATGACCGATTTATTAGGTAATGAGAGGATGGGCGCTGTTAGAGGTTTCACTGTATAAAAATATGTTTCGTAAATGATGAAGTGACTACAGGGTGGCGACAAGACCGTAAATCAGGGAAATTTGCAATTCTTAGAATATCAGGGAAATTTACTTATTAACCCCCAATTTTTAAAATAACGGATTTTTTTTCGACGTAGAAGAACCGAAGATGTAAACGTCAGGAAACTAAACAGTATCAAGGTTTTAGACTCTTACTCGAAACAATTCCCATGCATCGGAATTTCTCGGAAAGGACCCGATTTCCCTTTCTGCTCAGTGTGTGCTTGTGATATTAAAATTGCTCATGGTGGTTTAAGTGACATTAAAAATCACATCAACTCGAAGAAACACACTGAAAGTGTTGAAAAAACATCTAAAATTGGGAAATTTTTTAGTTCTGGTGAAAACGATAGTGAAGTTATAAATGCGGAATTTATAACTTTAATATCAAGAACCACTGTAGGAAATGTTAATTTTATATTTTCTGTTGGGAGATAAAAGATGAAAATCACACCTCCTTTTTTGCTATGGAAAAATAATGCAAAGTTAGTCATTTTATTTTTGTGTTTAAGTTATTTTTGTATGTATTGCTTCAAAAATTAGTTTTTATACAAAATTTGAAATCTCAGGGAATTTTACATTTAAATTTCTGTAGCCACCCTGGACTAATAATTTTTAAAATTGGATATTTTAGGATTTTTTTTTTTTTTTTACTTTTTGATTCTAATATGGGCTCATACATACATTGTTTTCTATATACACTCAAATTTTTGCACATGCTGTACTCCTTTAGTTGATGTGGTCCTCCTACACGTGTGAATTATTTTATATTGCTGGATTTGTATTAGAAATGTTTTTTTGACAAAATAAAATGTCATTTTTTATTGCAATAATTGAATGTTTCCTTAAAAATTCATAAAAGCCAGACCTTTTTGGATTTGATTCATTTGCCTCAACTTATAAATGCTGGTCTTTTTCATCAGTATTGCTAATTAAAGTGTAATTAAGAATATATATATATATATGTATATATATATAATATATATATATATATTGACTATTTGCTCTAGGGTTGGAAGAACGAATGCATTGTTGGTGACTTTGACGATGGGCGTGTCATCAAAATTGTAGAGAAAGACAAGCACTTCATGTTGAAGAAAGTGGAGGATGTTTTATTCATTGCTAACAGGTATTTTCTTGTATATTTTAATGTTTGCACTTTATATAGATTATTGTTTTATGCAATGAAGAGTTTTTGTATTAGTAGTTATGTAATTTTCTTCCTTCAAACACTAAGTCTTTTACAGAAAATATAGCGCCAATGTTTAAGGTATTTTCTTCACCACCACAGATGAAAGCTGTTTTAATACAGATTTCTGTATTTTTGAAAACACTTCTTAGCCTCGGCGGAACCATAAATGTTTAAATCATTAACTCTAAATATGTATTGTTATTATTAGTTTCACTGTCATTTCTTGACACCTTATTGTTTTTTTCCTAGGGACCTGGGCTTCCCTACAGCTGGTTTACCTTCAAGACCTAACCTTATGTTTTTCCTCTTCATATCCAATGATAAACGGGTTGGTGGATGTTTAGTTGCGGAACCCATTGAATCCGTAAGTAACTTTTGTGTTAATAAATGGATTTTTATTTAACCTTTGTGTTTGTATCATATTTAGAATATTAGCTTCAATAACATGCATGTTATGGGCAAAACTTAAAGAAAGTGTCTGTTGCTCTCTGTGGTATCTTACATATAGATATTTAAAACATGGATATGGTAGTTTTTTAAGAAAATATGCAAAATAACTTTTTTGTGAGGGATTTATCATTACCTGGAGAACTTGAAAATCAAAGGATTCTATGTTTTCAAGCCTAATTTTTTGATTTCCTCCTCTTAAAGGGAATTCCATTCCTAATATGTTAACCAACTAGGACATCACTTAAAGGTGTATTAAATTATAAAAATCATGATTAATTGAAAGATTTTTTTAATGTAGGAATTCTCTTACATATGAATGGTACTGGGGAAGAACCCCTTCATTGTACAGTAGTCTGTCTGCATCAGGTCTGCTTTTCGAAAATCGCAAATCATTGGCTAAACTGGTGGGATGTAACCAATTTTTCCATGGTTATTATCACGCAGCGCACAGGCTTATTATCGCTATGATCAAAATGAGAACTAGACAAATAGTCTGACGCTTGAACTGAGGAAAAACCAAGAGAAAAAAATAATTCTAATTGACAAGCAAATTTCAATGTGAACATATTCCCTGTTGTTGAAGGGGTTTTTACCCCTGTACAGGATTTGTACGCCTCCTGAAATTCCTGAAAAACTCCGGAATTTAAATTTCTTTCTTCTAAGCGGCCTTATGACTCCTGAAGTATGTCTCATCTCCTGATATTTTCCCATGTCCTGAAAAATCGATGTCTTTACTTTATTCAGGATACTTAGCTCTATTCAGAATAAGTCGTATGCATGGAAGAAAAATAGAGTTCAGGCATTGTGATAATAGCTAATGTTTCGAATGCACCGCACAACTCTTCAGAATTTTTTTTTCTGCTTTGTCATTTGAAGTGCAGTGAAGTCAATAGATAATAAATATATTCAATTTTATTCCTTGTTACGTCCTGAATTTACATTGCTGCACTCCTTAAACTTCTGAATTTCGCGTTAAGCACTCGCTTATTATGCGGAAGGTCCCAGATTTGGGTCCGGGCATCGCCAAAATAGCTGCCGACTGCCGACCTATAAACGGCCCGTGCAGCCAAAAATGTCCAATGAATAATACCCCTTGTAAGGGAGTGCACGTTAAATATCCTTCAAAGTCCTAACACTGCGCACGATGTCGCCCTTAACGGTTGTGTTGGGTGCCTATTCAGGTGTTGGCCTGACTGTGGTTCTAAAATATGACGCCCGTCGCCAATAGCCCACGTGTAGCTCTAGTGCGACGATAATTCAAAACAAAATCCGAATTTTACTATCATAGATAGAGTATGAGTCCTGTCTGTACTCTTCATGTGTAAAATCAATGTTTTTAAATGTTCCTCCTTAGGCCTGTCCAGTGGTATTGGAGAAGAGAGTGCTAAAGACTCTGACGAGAGCCCCATGTGGAAGCTTGGTAACTGTACGCCAGCACCACACCAGTCAAGGCCATATGTGGTGTGAATCGCATCTGGGTGGCCAAAGAGTTTCGGCGCCAGAAAGTGGCTTCTAGGCTGATTGATTGTTTGAGGTAAGTTGCTTTTCTTATTACTTTACAAGTAGCTGGGTGCCCAGTTATTTAGGCGTTTGCAATAGAACAATCAAGCTGGTTTATCAAGTCTCATTGGTTCAAAAATAATTCACTTGCTAATTTTTTTTTTATTGAACCATTGAGTTTTGATAATATTATTGCTCAAAATCACGTGCAAAAACTATTTCTTGGGTTGGCATGACGCCAAATTAAGAATTTTACACCAATCAGATGCTCTTATTTACTTTGTCACAATGGTGCACAAAACAATGTAACTTTGATACACGACTTTGTTAAAAGCATCCCTTTTGCCATGATTATTGATTTGAAAGTTAACAAGCAGATTTAAATGCTGACAAATTCCCTGATTGTTAATTCAATCATGATTCGATTCCCTGATTGTTTATTGATTGATTCTCTGATCATTGATCAAATGTCTGTAAGGGCAAAATAACTACGATAACAAAGTTGATGCAGCATGACCTTGTATACATAGAATGTATGTGAACTTAGGAACTATGAACTTGTTAAAAGATAATATATATGATAAATTGGTAAATTATGCAAAGATAAAAAGAACATGTTTTTACAACGTTTCAATGTATCCTTTCAGGGGCTGCTTCATTTACGGCCATGTTGTGGACTGCAAAGAGATGGCCTTCACCGACCCTTCTATGGATGGCAGGGTATTTGCTGCTGCCTACACTGGAACAGACAACTTCCTAGTGTACAAGTAGACTGCTTACACCCTGTATTTAGGGGAAAGAAGACTGGTTGACAGGGTGCGTGTCTCTGTGTTATCCAATGGAGAAGATAAAGATTTGCTAAGGCACATTCCTCCAGTCGTATTGAATATTTTTACAAATGTTTTTTTTTTTATGTATGATAAATGTATCTGACTTGCAGGGCTATAATCATCATTATATCCGCTTGAATATTTTTACAAATGTTTTTTTATGTGTGATAAATGTATCTGACTTGCAGGGCTATATAATCCACTTTTTGAAATGAGATAGAATATTTTTTTTAATTTTCAATAAATATTTTAACAACCAAATATTCAAACAAATATTTAAAAATGGGATTCTATAGCCCTTTAAGTCAGCTGCATTTATCATTTAAATTAAGTTTGTAAAAATATTGAATACAGAGAAATGTGCCTAGGCTTAGAAGTAGTTTTGGATGCAATAAAGGCTGAGAAAATCTTTTTTCTCCACTGGATTAACACAGGCACTATAATTTAGTAAACCGCAGTTCAGTCTCATTTGCCCTTACACTGTTTACACTACAGACATTTGACGAAACCATCTAAAAAGTGGGCAGAGAACTAATATATTCTAAACATAATGCTTTCCCATTTGGACCCAGAAATATACAAGTTTTTGTCTGTTTTGAAGACATGAAACTACTGTTTTTGCATTTTTTTTTTTTTTATTTGTTTGGATGTAATAAAGACTTGAATGTTTTGTGACGAGAAAGCTTGGTTCCTAAACTGTAGCTGATGATTAAACCATTTTTGTTTTTGGAAGAAAAAAAATTAAATAACATTTTGATAAACATATTTTAAGAGTACCTTACGCTGCTTACAGACATTTGCCAAAACCATCTAGCAAATGGGCAGAGAACTAATATATTCCAGACATAAAGCTTTTCCATTTGGACACAGAAATGTTTTTGTCTGTTTTGAAGACATGAAACTACGTTTTTTTTTGCATTTCTTTATTTGTTTGGATGTAATAAAGACTTGAATGTTTTGTGACGGGAAAGCTTGGTTTTTAAACTGCAGCTGATAGTACCATTTTTGTTTGTGGAATTTTTTTAAAAAAATTAAACATTTCAGTATCTGAATTGAACTAGTCGATAAGCACAGAAAGCCAATGAAATAAACTAAAAAAACATCACAATACTTGTGCTTAAATAGTTAGATAAATGTGTGTAATAAATTCAAAAATGATACTATATATGACAACACTTGCAAAATGTTTGGTTTGGAAAGAAAGTTTTTTTTTGTATTTATAGGACATTGAAGAAAATTCTTAACTTTTGTTGAGCTCTACTTCTTCAGTGTGTAGTTGAAAAAATACATAAAAAAATAATTCATTGTTTTATTGTAAAATTGTACACCGTTCCTTAATTTTTCATGAAACATATTAAAGGTTATCTTATTTTTGCTTTTTTCCATTTCAGCTTTTATTGTGTATGAAGAAAAATTATTGTACATGTACTTTAAGAATGCGATATTGAATAAACCATTTTACATTGGCTTTCCAATTCATTATTAATCATTTTTATCAGCAGTATAATAATATACTTGTATACAGAAATTTTTAAATCTATAGCCATTTTAAATACATCAACATGCCATGCTATAATATTGTCGCGATTCATCCGTATTAAATGTGGAAAATATTTTCAATTATTTGAATCATTAACAGCTAGCTAAACAGTTGAATGTATGAGGACAAATTCATTTAGGGGGGGGGGGGCGAGTAGATGGAGTGTATAAATGTTAAATATGCTCCCAACGCTGTATACGATGTTTACCTTAAACGGTTGCCTACTCAGGCCCGTCACTTGACTGTGGTTCTAAACATGTCGCCATTAGCCATCGTGTAGCTCCAGTGCGCAGCAACATGTTTCTCTCCCGGACAAGTCGCCTTTTTCGGTATTAGTGACATTCATTATGATTTTATCTTTAATTGTACATAATTTTACTTACAGTCAATTGGGGTAACTTTGGCCCAAAATAATATTAGTTTTACAAAAGATGGAAAAATTAACCTGCAAAAACTATTAAATTTTAACACTTTAACACGTTGCGTGCCACTGACTCCTTAGGGAGTCGCGTGGTTCCGATTCATCGATAACAGCACATTCTAATGAAATTCATGGTGCAATTTTGCCAACAGTTCTTATGAGTCCAAGTTAGTTTGAAAACTTGATAAGCATGATGGTCTAGTGGTTGCACAAACTACGTGATCTAGCTCTGTCATCGACCCTTTTGTGTGATATTTAATTGACACCTAGTGATGCGGGCCTCTGACCAAGCACACAAGCCTGAACATATTTATGTCCTACCAACCAACCGCCTAGTAATCCCAGATGTGACTGCTGATTTTCCATACATATATTTTAATGTTCATGCAGTTTTTGTGTTATTGCGAAGGGTAATCTTTCGCCAGGAACACTTCCTCGTATTTTTAGGACTAGCTGTCGTGTAGCTTTAGTTAGCAACGTTAATTCAACCTAACCTTGCAATTTTATGACATCGAACTAGGATTTGTACTTGTTCGAAAATGAAGAATAGTTAATTCATTTCCATTGTAACGAACATGTTTTAAAAAACAGGATGTTCTTCTACTTCATCAGCCTCTATCGATGAAGCCTCTATCGATGATATAGTGGCAGCGAATGTGTTAAAACGAAGAGCCCCGATGGCCATTACTGCGATCTAACTCACTGAATGATGCTGACAGTCTGCGTGCTATAACAGGGCCTCCTAGAAGAAGAGAAAGAAAGGGAAAAAATAGTAGACAGGGCCTGGCTCTTTCTGAAATCCGCCATTGAGTCTAGACTCTAGAGTAATAAATGACCAGCGCTGATCACTACTAAATACGAGCTTGAAGAAACCAAGAATAAAAAATAGGCTTTTTTGTATTTGCTATTTCTAGAGCAGTCGAAGACAAAACATAAAAATCTGTTTAAAATTTTAATGAATATTAACTTTTTGACATAAAGATATTTAAATCTTATGCATTGTGAAGGAAATTTTAAGGCCAAATTTTCGCATTGAATTATGCAAGATTAACTTAACACATTCGCTGCCACTAAATCATCGATAGAGTCTTCATCGATAGAGGCTGATGAAGTAGAAAAGCATCTTGTTTTTTTTAACCTGTTCGTTACAATGGAAACAAACTAATTGTTCCTTTTTGGGCAAGTACAAATCTTAGTTCGATATCGTAAAATAGCAAGGTTAGGTTGAATTAACGTCTCTAACTAAAGCTACACGATAGCTACCTAGTCGTAAAAATACAAGGAAATGTTCCTGGCCTTTTCCAACCGGATAACTCATCATCTGTCACTAATAATTGAATTGAAAGCCAATTACCAGATTTGCTTCAGTGATTAACTTTTCGACTAAGAAATAATCATTAAATTTTCCTAATTCTTATTTTTGGGTAGTTTTTGTTTGAAAAAAATAAAAAAAATAAAACAGACTATTTGCAATTTTTTTATAGCTAGATTGTTGAATAACAAACTGAATCACTTTACGGAATGCGGTATGTCATGTGTCTGGTCGCCCACACTTGAGACGAAGGATTTAATTTCCTCGTAATTTTAAATAGAATGCCCTCTTTCAAATCACCAATTATTTTTTCCACGCACAGAAGGATCGGTTTCAAAAGTTACAAACGAACTTGAACTCATAAGAACGGTTGGCGAAATGGTACTATGAATTTCATCAGAATATGCTGTTATCGGTGAATCGGAACAACGCGACTCCTTAAGGAGTCAGTGGCATCCAACGTGTTAAACATCTCAATAAATCCTGTGTCTCTTATTTTCTTGATATTTCTTACAAGCTGTAGTGTATCAAATTATAAATGGATCGAGTATTATCAGAAAAAAATAACAGGGTATTTATCTACTGTGGAACACAAAGCTATAAGAATGCAAAAATTTTTGCAGAACTATAGAATGCGTTTTTGAATCGGCAGCGCCAACGAGCGGCATTTTTAAAAACTAATAATTAAAAAACAATAAATTTTTGAACTATAATAAATCAAGAGCGCATGATCTGAAATGTCTTTATCTCAAATTTTATCACATTCTGACCAACAGCATCCTGTACAAGGCCTCTGAGTTGGCCATTTGGGCAACTTATTTCTGGACAACCCTGCATATTGATGGGGTTTTTTTCATTGAATTACGCTTTCCTTCAAGAAGTGAAAAAATTTCGAAAGATTCATCAACATTTTACATTTAGCTACTCAAATATCATAAATATATTTAATCAAACTATGTGCATTTATTCAAAAATATATAGCATAAATAAATAAATACTGCTTAGAATATTTAAGTTCAATTCTGTGTTTTGGGAAAACACATAAGAATGCCATGTATTAAAAAATTCCATAGTTTTTTTATCGTTTGCCTTAAAAGCATGTAGTCAAACTCTAAATTTCGTGTTTTCTATATGCTGAATGGACAATTCCCGTATTTTTTAAAAACACTTCAAAACTATTTTTCTTAATAGACAAAACAACGCTGATTCCAAATATCGTGGTTAAAATATCGAAAAAAATTTGTTTAATTTAATATTTAATTTTAAAAACTCGCAGAAAATAGTTCTTGTTTTAACCGTTCTGCTATTGGTTGGAGCGGTTGTGACGTCACCATTTATGTTCGTGGGTTTGTTTACTAAAGTTTACAACGGCGTGCAGACGACCTATCTAGAGTTTTCAATTGATTTCTTATTAAATTTGTTTTAGTTCTTAAACGTTCGGATTTGTATTCTTTATTTTTAATTTACTTTTATTTTTTGTTCTAATTGTCTTTTTTCTTCAATTTATTTCGATGAAACCAGGCTTTTTCAAAGCGCAGAGCGACAACTTACCCAAAAACTGCGTTATTAACTAACACAATCGAAGTTTTGTAAAATCATTGTATCTAAATTTATAATTTTATTTAACAACTCAAATGCATGTACCATTTATACATTCTTTTTTTCAATTTAATTACAATAGAAAAACCCAAAAATAACTAAATATAAGCTATTAATTAATTACTTTATGTATTTAGAACATTGATTCCAAAGCACTCGTGCTGCCATCTATTATTCAGATTTTTAATTTACACTGTGGCTTTTTACTATAACTTTTTGAACAACAAACAGTTGTGCAATTAATAACTCAAACATTAAAGAAAAGTAGCTGAAAACTAAAAAAATAAAAAACACTCTTTTGTTTCTTAACTTTTACAATGAGCTATTCTCTATACTTTCTGGAAAGCAAGTTGTCTACACTACAGCTTACGTTTTAGGAGAAACAGGCACGTCGCATAGCCTTACTTGGAATATAAAAAAAATCTTTTCTGGGATAGTAACTGTAGTATTATGGCACTCAGGAACTATGCAATACCGATATGACATGTTCAAATAGTTTTAACAAACGAAACTAATTGTAATCGCATACTTAACAGTTTCAGTTTCACACAAATGTCAATATCAACCAGAGCTGATCGGAACGAGTTTTGTAAAAGCTGACGTCACAGCGTTTCCGCGGGCTTTTGAGTGATTTTCGCGCGCTTCTCGAAAGCTCGACTTTGAAATTGAATAAAAAAATAAATACGCATCGGAATTTTTTTTTGTTTGGACTAATATTTCTTTTTCGATATCCTTCATCGAATAAAAAAATAAAAAAAAAATGTGGGAATTGTCCATTATATTATTGAGATTTCTATCTATTTTCCCTGTTTGATTTTAAAACGATAGATGGCAGCACCACAAAATTTGAGCTCTTTTGCACCCTAACTTTCATTTTTACTTCAGTTACCACTCGCTGAATTTTAAAGGTAACCGAAGTCAAAAACTTCTTGGTAAAACGCAGAACTCATTGCATTGATTTGTATTTGGAGTTTTACCTTTCAATTTCTCCTCAGTTACTAATGTCTGTATCCCAAATTTTATCACATTTTAGCCAATACCAAAAAATCTATAATAATGAAAATGAAGTTTTGTGTGTGTGTATATATATGTGCGAGTCTTACAGATTCATAGACTAGACATTTGTTTGACTCGTAACTTGGCACAAACGTCAAGTTAATACTTAGTTACAGATTTAGAACTTACAGAGCTCAAAATGTCCTATTTTTAGAAAAAAAATCGAATATTCTGAAAAAAAAAATATAACATAAGTTCATTATCCTATAATGTATTAAATTGTAAATATACTTTGATCAATTACAATTTTTTTTTAGCCCGTGCGTAGAACGGGTATATATTTGCTAATAATATTTATACCTTCAAAGCTTTTGATGCCGGATAATGGCAATGCTAAAGTCAATTGGACTTTCACATGTGACCGAAGACAAAGACGTGTTACGGTTTTATTGTGATTTTTAATCAAGTAGTTGCAAATTTAAGGGCGAAAGAGTCCGAATGGCAAACCTAAGTACCTCTGTGTTAATCCAATGAAGAAAAGAATATTTTTCAGATTTTTAAACATTACTACATAATTTAAGTTTTATCTAGTATAATTAAAAGTTGCACTAAAAGAAAATTAGCACATTTTTATTCATGACTGGGGGGGGGGGGGGCATGGTATCTAATTGAAGAGGCATCCCCCCACTTATTTTTTTCCCACTTCCACCTTTGAGGAGGCCTTGGCTTTAACGGGTGCGGGCGCTCGATTCCCGCCTTCGCCCTGGGTGTACCTTCTCTCTCTGTGTCAGTAAAAAATTCTTTCTGAATCTGTCTTACTTGACGATGAACCAACCAAACACTTTAAATCCATATACATTTCAAGTATTGCGCCCATGAATAAAACAAGTATTAACTATAGAGTGACCCGGAACCCTAAATGTGCTACTAAATATTTTGCGTTGCTCGGAAATTTTGCAAAAATGTTTTCGCCCCCGGGTGGGCTCGAACCACCAACCTTTCGGTTAACAGCCGAACGCGCTAGCCAATTGCGCCACGGAGGCTTGCCCAGCTGAATCTAATTATATTAAATAAACTAATACTTAGAAATAATCATTTTAATTATTTTTGTGAACTATTTATGACAATAGTGCAATGCATTTTTGGTAATTTTACCACAACAGATAGGTAACTATTTGGGTGCGATGAATAGCCAAGTGAGGTTGCCGATACTCTCTTGCGTTTGAGGAGTTGATTTCAACAAAAAGTAGGGGAAGCCAAAAGTAGCAACTAGTAGTAATGAATTCACTTTCAAAAATATTCTCTCTATATTAAAACAGAAAAAATTATCGGGTCCTTTTTTTGGGAAGCTTTCCGTATCGTGTTCTGTTTGGCGACATAGAGAATTAGTAACTGAACGCAAGCGAGACATCGCCTAAACTGGTGTCGGGGAACCGGTTTCTCCTCTGGTTCTTCATCTCGCGTTTCTGACGTCCCACACGTGATCTCCCGTTAGTGAAAGAATCGAAGTTTGAGCTTTCGATTCTTTAGAAAGATTTTTCCTTTATGTAACGGAAGAAAAAATGACGTATTCGGAGGGAGGAGCTTGAGCTGAAACTTTGATCATAATGAGCGATGACGCAATTTGGGTCTCGGGAAGAAGCAGAGGAAATGTTAATCATTTTGGGTTTTAAACATTTATCTTTGTTTTGAACGTGGGTTTTCTAATTTTAAATGTTTTTAGTGTTCCATTAAACACTTTACGATGCACAGTTTGGATAATCAGTTAAATATTAATTAAAAACAAAATAATGTTATTTTAGCAACCTTTGTAAGTTTAAGGATTAAAAAAAAAACAGTTTTACAAACAGTTTTGCTTTGTTTTTTATACATAAAACAAGAACAAAAACTTCAGCGTGGGTTTTCTAATTTTAAATGTTTTTAGTGTTCCATTAAACACGTACTTTACAATGCACAGTTTGGATAATCAATTATATATTAATTAAAAACAAAATAATGTAATTTTAGAAACCTTTGTAAGTTTAAGGATTAAAAAAAACACAGTTTTGCATGATTTGCTCTTTTCGTTTAATTCCTATTATTTTTGTTTTGTTTTTTATACATAAAGCACGAACAAAAACTTCAGCGAATAATACGAGAAAAAAATATTAAAATTTTACAAAAAAAAAAAAAAGCATGTTCTAGTTGTGTGAAGTTAACGTTTTACTGCACACATTTAAAGACCTGTGAACGCTGCACCGTAATTTAAATTTTGATGAACTGATCAAGACTGATATTTTGTGGTAAAGCTTATTTTACAAGATAGCATTTATTTATATTTTTGTGCTCATGTTTAAGCGACATGTGAAAAGTCGTAGCACAGGAACTTGAGCTGAGTCTATGATTACTTACAAATTTACGAATATATTGTATTAGTATTGACAGCACAAAAAAATTGAATACAAAATTCCAAAGGCCTTATTTTAATTTTTATGTATTTATAATTCTTTTTATGCAACTGTTTATAATTTTTAAAAATAATTTTTTATGTAAGTTATAATTAGTCTATGCTCTCGTATATTTGACGATTTCCTTAATTTGAGACTCTTCCATTATTCTATTTCTATAACCATAATCCTTGTTAAATAAAGATCGCACCACTAAAAAGAAGTTTTTGCCAGGGCAAGTGAGTAAGTAAGTTTTAAGTGCCATGGTAATAAGCAATAATTAATTATAAGTTCAATTAGTTGCTTCCAAATGTTTTTTCCTTTTAGCTTCCCACTACGTTTATTTCGTAAAAAGTGGAAGGTATTATGATCTTTCAGTATGTATGTCTATCCGTCATCCACTTTCACAGCCCTAACTACAAATTATACAGGCAAGTGTGATGTGATACGTCAAAAAAAAAAATTCGAATTTGAAGTATTAAAATTAGTTTGAAATAACGTCAAATATATTTCATAAAGAGATTTTTTGATTGTATATTGATATGAAATGTTTTCTTCTATTTAAAAGCTATGAATATTACATGTTAATTCTTTGAATATAAATTAATTTAGCAAACGCTAAGAAATAATTATTGAATTTTCGAAAGAAAATAAATGGAACTAGAAAAATAACAATATAATTAGGTAAGTAATATAGAATTAGGTTAGGTTTTGAATTATCGTTGCACTAGAGCTACACGAGGGCTATTGGCAACGGGCGTCGTATTTTAGAACCGCAGTCAAGTGACGAGCCGACACCTGAATAGGCACCCAACGCAACCGTTCAGGGCGACAACGTACGCAGCGTTAGGACTTTGAAGGATATTTAACGTGTACTCCCTTACACGGAGTATTATTCGTCGGACATTTTTGGCTGCACGGGCCGTTTATAGGACGGCAGTTATTTTGGCGATGCCCGGACCCGCCTGGGACCTTTCGCATGCTAGGCGAGAAGTATCGAATTAATGCTGTGTTTGGTGTCTTTTGTTGTTCTTGCTGAACACACATGTTGGGTGCCAGCGGGCTAAGCGACAGATTCTGTTACAAAGCTGTTACTTGTCTACTTTTAATTAGTATGATACTTTCAATTATAGTAATGATACTTTCATTAGGTAATGAAAGTTTTGCGATGGGGTCGAAATCCAAAATGGCGATTTTGTGATTTCTACACGTTAGAGGGTGCTGATTCTGAAAAAGTAGTTTTTGAACGTTGGTTCGCCTGTCAAACCGCCTAAAACCACTCTATAGCTCGAACTAACAGAGTTACGAATTTCAAATTTGGTAAACGATTTCCTAGTACATCTGTGGAGAAAAATTTTACTACCAGTGATTATTTTTCCAGTGATTTTGTCTTGCTCATCATAAAGAATCGCATTTTTTTTTTTTTTTTTTTTTGACTTAGTGGGTAAATAACATTCAGAGTTGATTGCATAAAACGTAATTTGGATAAGGAGTTGTCTTCGTATGAAAAATTTTACCAACTACGAAATTTTCAATAGCAACATCCCTTTTTGAGTTCACATTTCAAACCTATGACATATTTTAACACGAAATACCAACAACTTCAATGGTAAATGAATGTATATTAATGCTTTATCCCAAGTTTGTTTTGGTGCATCGGAACTATCATTTACTATTCTTTAATTAGCCAGATTAGATTCCTTGAAAAATAAATTGCCTGCTGTTGTAAAATATCTAAATTGGGGAGATGGTTAAATAAATAAAAAAAACCTCTGACGGACCCCAAAAATTAAGAAACTCAGGAGAGGCGACCGTAATATATAAAAACCCCGTGGTGTAATAAGTTGTAATTTCTTAAATTTTCGACCTCCAGTTATCCTAAAATTGCGAAACTTGGGATTCTATATAAACTAGCGAATTTCCGGTGATTTTAAAATCACCTAGTTGGGTGATTTTAAGACCGCATGCCGAAAATCAGACCATAGTTTGAAGATTTAAAAAAATATTCCTAGTTAATGTGCATTTGCGCCGAGGTTTTTTTAAAGATAGTAGCATAGTATACAGATTGCTCATAAATTTCTGCATCCAATTTCGAACACTACGCGAAACACCACACGACTACGTAATATTCAAATGATCCTCCAAAATTGATGTATACCTGTTAAAGAGTTTGCATTTTGTCTTGTTTTCTTTTTATGAAAAGTGAATTACATTTCTAACAAAATAAAGCCGACCTTTATTTGCTGTTGTTTTACTTTAGCAAAAGATGTTTGTTCATTGATAAGATTCAGGGATCTTGAAACTGCTGGCACAACTATATCTGTAGGCATTATTCTAGCTCCATGAATCATTAGTAAACAAATATTCTCTGAATCTTAAAAATAATTTCAAATAAAAAGAATTTCCGACTTGAGTCTTTAATTTTCGATAAATCGATTGTACAGAGGAATCGGAAAGCTAAAAGGAAACATAATTCATTTCTGTGGAGATTTCCGAGTTGTTCAGATTAGAAGAACAAATCTTTAAATATATATATAATGAGTTTTTCGTTTGTTACACGTCATCAATGACCGTACGACCGTATTTTATTGATATCAATTTACCTTTAGCTTTTACTTGAATTATTGGATTAGTGTAATATGTTACTTATTAATACAACTATACATTTGTTCGATCTAAAATAAGTTATAATCTATCAAGCAGACATTTTTTTTTACCGCAATTGGATTGCATTTTCTATTTCGTTCAGAGCATTGTTTAGTTTTCATATTTGAATGTCAATTAATGTGTAAACGTGTGTGTTTTTTTTTATCTCAATTTTCGTGCAATCTACATGTAATCATACTTATAATTTGGTTATTCACTGCAACATGCAGATTCGTTACTTAAATGTATTGATTTTAATTCATGTGATGTTCATGTGATGTTTAATTCACTACATGTTGATTTTTCTTTATAGTAAATAGTAGTGATTTTATGTAGTAAAAATATGTGCAAACAGTACGTCCTTTTTAAATTTCAACACCGAATGACCAGGGCATGATTTACCATAAGACTTCTTAGGCCTTGGCCTAGGGCCGCCAAATTTTGAAGGTCCCTATTTATCAGTTTCCATTATGCTAAATTGTGTTGATTACCATTATTTCTGTAACGGTTAAAATTTTTAAAGACCTCCCACTTTGTTTTTAGATTGACTTTGTCTCAGAAAATGACCTAAAGTGATTGATATACAAGGAATCCGATAAAATGTTATAAAAAAATAAGATACATCCACCAAATAGCACTATTATTACATAGGCCATAGGCAGGGCCCGACCATGACCAGTTGGGGGCCCAAGGCCCAGATACTTTCAGGGGCCCCTTACCGAATGCATGGCCAACGAAAGGCTAAGGGTTTATTTGAACAATTAACACTCTGGACTACTAGCAATTGAAAACTATGATTTAAAATTACATTTTATGTAAAAAAATATTTTCATATATTTTTTCATTCCAACTATTGTAAAACAAAATGCATAGGTTTACAGCCAGTTTTTGGGGCCCCCTAAAATCAGGGGCCCAAGGCCCGGGCCTTGTAGGCCTAGGCAATGATCAGGGCCTGGCCATAGGGATACATGACGCACGTGGTCGTGGACAATCAAACATATTTTTTCTCTGGGGCAGGGCGGGGAGGGGACGAAGAGGGATTCACAATAGATAGAAGTATGTCCCCCGCTTTTTCTCAGAAATCCAGGGTCGCACCCAGGCAGAGGGCGGGGCTATTTTGGTGGGGTCACGCTCGAGTAGTTTGGAGCTATGTCACCGGTTAAACGGGAAGTGTGAACAGGAAAGCGGAGTGGAAGGGGGTAGATGAAAAATTTTCGGAAATGGCTTAATCTTTTTTATTAATTGCTTATAATAGGGCATTTCTATTTGAAAATTTAAAACAGAAACCACAATTTTAGACGAAGTAATCTTTTTTCGAACGCAACTGGCGCCTTAAACAACTACTTTTTCGTTAAGTAAAATAAAGCAGTGATAAGATTTCACAAATAGCTTATAAATTTGAAATTTTTTTTTTGATAAAACAAGTAATTATTTTTATATTTTGGTAGAAAATTCTTCGGATTGCATTTTGGAATTGATTCTACAAATATTTTAAATTGAGAAAAGCAAAACTGTATGAACATGTATGTAGTGTAGTTCTTCCTAATGTGAAATTAATCCTTGAATGCTAAAAATATTTTAAAAGTAAAATATCTCGTATTGCCTACTAATGTATGATTAATGTATACTGTTTTACTGTACTGTTTTATTGTTTATTAAACCAAGTATTTAATCATGAAATAAAAAACAATCTAAAAACTAAATTTTTAGTTAAATAATCTTTATTAAATTAGTTAAAAGTATACCTGAGAAAACAAAATAAGTTTATTATTTCAAACACATTCTAAATGATAAAAAGTATTTTTAAATATAAAGTAATAAAACGTATTTTAATTGTAAATTACTTCACTTAAAGTAATAAGTAAATATTCTTTAATCCATAAGATTACAAAAAACTATGTATAAAACAATGTATTAGCGTGTCATTAACACACACCCTGCATTACTGAATGTAAAGTATAAACTTGAACTATTTTTAATCGTTTATTTACTTAAATAAATTTTACTTTATGTACGATAAAATTTCCAAAATTTTAATGCTTACACTGTATGAATTTAAAATAATAATGTAAAAAGCAAGACTGTGAGTACTAATTGTTGCAAAACCTCCTAAAAATAACTATTAATCTTTATTATTTCTTATTCTGTAATAACTGTCTCTTAAATGTTTTGAAAATTGTTAACGTATTAGTTAATAATATACTTAGAAGATGGCGTTACTGAAGCAGCAGTAGTTCCCAAATATCCTAAATATCACACAACTCTTCCCAAGAATCGAACCCCGTATGTATATAAAAGATTCGGTCAAGAGTAGTAGAATCGATTCTTTAGTTTGTTTACATCACAGCCGAGTCTGCTTATCGCGGCAACCTTCGCTTGCCCGCGATAAGCGCGCCAACCTTGGCGAAAAGATTTGGCGAGATAATTCCACAGAACACGATACGGAAACCCAGCCCTTTTTTTCGAATTATATTTTCATTTGAAATAGAGTTAAACTATTAAAAAAAAGTCTGAATTTGGGTATTCATTTTTAAATATCGTGGCGCCATCTCTTAGAAAATATCTTCTTTCATTTTGAATTGCCTTGGTTAAAAGACGGGAGTAACCTAAGATGTTTTATGATGATTAATTTATCATAATTCATAATTTTTCCTTGCTGTAAAATTGGAAAATTTGGAAATGTATTCTCATTGACGTTGATGTAAAATATTAATTTGAATTCTAAAATTTTACGGTCGAAACCCTGTATTAACCGATAACGCATCTTTAAAAGTAATATTATAACGCATTTAGATTTATTCCAATTAATTTAATAAGATTATTTAATGATTTGTTGATTATTATTTAATTAATTTAATAGGAATATCTCTTATGATGTCACGCTTTCAAAAATTGCCTAACTTTTTACTTAATAAAATATAAAATTATTTTTTTTATCCCTCAAAGGAATTTTAAAAATTAAAATTTAATAACTTTTAATTGAACTTATGGGATTTAAAAATTAATAATTTTTTGTAACTAAACTTATAGCAATTAAAAGATTATTACTCACTTTTTTTTTAAATTGTTGCTTTTATATAATTACTTATATTTAATGCCTGCATACGCATTGTTCTACAAGTCGCCCAGCTAAAAGTTTGGTGCAGCTCATCAAAAGATTTCCCCGTGCTTCTGACGCAGTTTGACAGCCACGCGACGGCCCTGATCCGTGAGTGTGACGTTCACAAGCTGAACGGCAAGCTGACGAACAAGCTGAACGGGTGAAAGGGGAAGGGAAGAGGCATATCATAGGAGGGCATATATAGACCATATAGTAAAAAAGAAGATGGAGATTCTTGGCCCGAAATAAAGTGAAGCCGACAAGAAAGTCGCCAAGTAACATTACTAAACTTAAACAAATTGCTAACTTAACACTAGTTCAATGTAGAGAGCTTGAATCTATATCTATTTCAACCTAAAATGCATCATTATTCTTTAAATAGCTTTGATTAAAAATAAAATATGAACGACTGCGCAGTTGTATCTAGGCTGTCCCACTAACTTCCATAATGACTTGGACCATTGTTGCAAGCACTCAATTACCCTTATCTACAAGAAAACATTCCGGAAAAAAATATTTTAGGACAAAAATAGTACATTGTTGCGATAACTGCAGTTTACTTGCCCACTGCAGAATAGCGCCAAATACTTCGCCAAGATAATTTGTCTGGGCCTACTACAAAGCGATCGATGTCTTCACTAGGCAAACCTGTTTTTGTATTGATTTTTGCCCGGCAGCATCTAGACCTTCTTCTTAACTTTACTTATGAGACCTGTTTCAGTGTTTTAGCCCGAAGGTCCCGTCTGCTCCTTCACATGATATGGATCTGTTACATGAAGCGAGACGGCATATCAGACGCCTTATCGCGTCCATTAATCAAGTCTCAAATTAATAGCGTCTTAATACAATGGGACTTAAAGACAATGGTCTTAACCTGTTTCTTGATACAGATTTTAATAGCCACTATAGCTGAAATAATACATGCATTTGAAGTCAAAAGCAATTCATACACACGGATGATTTTTTTTTAAAATTTCAATGTCTGACTAATTTTACCGCAATTTATATATTATATAATAGGTTTAGATACAAACTATATTTATACCTAATGTTTTCAAAACGTAAAAAAGTATTAATCCATCCAAAACATTTCCTACTTTTTTCAGAAACGAACGAACTTAAAAAAAAAATGATTTTTAAAAAGTAAGTATTTAATTTAAAGTATTTAATTTTGAAATTTTAAAGTATTGGGGAGTCTTTATAGCAATTTACTTCATAAATCCATTTTTTTTTTAAATTAAGTTAATTTAATACGGTAAAATGGAGGGTTAATATTGATTTTTTTTTAAGTTCAACCAAAAGTTTTAAAACACTTCACGGGATTTTCTTTTAATAATAATAATAATATGTTAAAGTTTAAAGAGTTTAGTTTAGAATGTAAGAGTGCCAATCTTGATAATTCGGCTAAATACAATTTTGAACCAATATCCAATGAGTAGAACGCCTTCTAATTTGGTCTAACTTTGGTAACCAATTTAATAAGCACCCTGTACTTCGAAAAAATGAAACAAAAAAATTCCATCCCCTATCATAATTCATAATAGAAACGTGATAAACTTAAAGAAAAACGTATAATATTAATAAGTAAGTAAAATAAAATTCTTATATACGGCCCCCATAAGGGATTAAAAATAATAAAAATCAAATGAAATAAACGACATTTTATTTTACTTATCGGCGGGAAACATTTCGAAGTAATAATAATAAAATAGTTCTAAATAAGTAGATCAGTAACTTTGCTAACATTTATTCCCCTTGTAAAATTTATAAGCTGAAAAGAACTAACCTCAAACATCTGAAATCCTTTTTTTAAAAGGAAGTCGAAAACGCAACACAATTGAGGTTTTTATCCTCAACCTTTCAAAGCCATGGGACTCTTAAGTAACCTCATTTAAAAATGTTCTAGAATTTTGGTTAATCAACTTGAGGTTTTTTCATAATGAAGGTCAAGTTATATAAAAAGATTATTCGTAATTCTTTTACACTCTGGGAATGTTTCAGATGGACATAATGCTCTTGTTTTAATTTTTATTCGTACTGTGCTTTCATTCTTCGGTTTCACAGACTGCGATTTCATTGGTTGCTTTGGTTTCACTCTCTGCCCGTTTATGCTCGAAGATTTGTTGACCCTAGGCCCAATCCTAGGGTCAGCAAACTTTAGGGGCCCCAAATTTGTAAGTTATTTTTATGCTAAATTTTGTTGCCTCCTGAAATTTCAATAAATTGCTTCATTTTGTGGCTTCGCATTGTTTTTAAAGCTATTAAATAAAGCATTAAAATAGGCTAGTTTTCCGCAATGATTAAAATAAGGTTTATTATTATTTTTTTTAGCTTTATAGCTTTTGATTAAAATTCAGACATGGACCACTGTATGCGCAGGACCTGTTCTTCGTTAAGGCCGGTTAGGCGCGGGCCTAGGGCCCCCAAATTTTAGAAGCCCCTAAATTTCAGTTCCTATTAAGGCAAATGCTGCAAATCCCCAAAATATAGGTAAACTAAACACAATTCTAATGCTCCACTTTGTTTTTCTTGCTCGATTTTGAATGAGAAATTTTCATAATACGATTGTTTTGATCGATGTTTATGAGGAATCCAATAAAAAGTTGCACAATTTGATACGTCATACGGAGCCATATTATTGCTAGAAATCATACATAACATTTTCCGTAAAAGGGCGCCCAAAATAGTTTGTGCCTGTAGCCTGAGTTTTCCTAGAATAGGCCCAGACAATACAAGCATTTATATACACAAAAGTTTCCTTAGGGGCCACCAAAATATTTTGTGCCAATAGCCCGTGTAGATCAGGCCCTGGTCTTCTGTTAGGTAGGGTCATATGGGGGAATTATGGATCAAAAAATCACAACATCCTATTTTTTTCTAAAGTATGAAAGATAGAAATATTTAATTTTGCATGGAGTAAGCTTAAATAATTTGGAATTTATTTAAATAATCACTTTACCTAAAACTTAATTATTATTAGTTTTATTTTAATTATTGAGTGATCAGGAATTACCCAGGGTTTGGGCAATTATGGATCACACATGGGGTAATTATGGATCACCCTTTTTTTTTTTTTTACAGTAATGCATATTAAAAGTAAATTAATTTTTGGTTGCAGTTAAAATATAATTCAAAGCAAACTTTTAAACGCCTAAATTAACTTTTTATTAATCTTCTTTCTCAGAAAAAAATTAGACTTTATCGTTTGCTAATTTTTTTTTAAACTCGAAGAATAATGATGATCTTTTTTAATAAATTATGCCGCAATTTCCCATTTACATTCTTTCGAAAATTCGGTTATTTATCGTTTGTTAAATTAATTTACAGTTCGAAGTATCTCGAAAGTTTCTCGTAAGTTTAACGAAATGAAAAGAGTCAAAATTTTGAATAAAAATGGAATTTGCATGTTATTTCAATGTAGATTAAATTTTTTGTTATTTAAATTTTAAATAAACTTTTAATTCGAATTTTTTAATGAAATTTGGAATGCAGCCTAATCTGATTTTTTGCTTCAAAATGACGTATACCACTTAGCTAAAAACACATGAAAAATTAAAAAATATCACTGATCCAGAATTACCCCAGTGATCCAGAATTACCCCAGTAAACTGGGGGATAAATCGATATACCTTTAAAATCATTAAAAAAAATAATTATGAAAAAATTTATATCGGAATGAAAAGCTTAGACCTTTTCCTATTGAAAAATAGCACCAACAATATAGTTAGTTCGAATATGTTTCTCCAGTATGGATCTTAAAAAAAAAATCATATTTTTCAAAGACAATCTTTTTTGAAGATGTTTTTATAGTAGTGTAAAAAGTATTTTTTTCTATTATTTGCTGCAGAGTTACATTGTTTTTGAACTTGATATAAGAAAATAGAATGTATAAGGATGACTTGGCATAATTTTTTTTTCTTCTAAAAACCATTTTTAATCCTTAAAACTTATTGATCATTATTTACCCCGGAAAGAGAGTGATCCATGATTCCCCCATGTGACCCTAATGTTTGAATTATCGTCGCACTAGAGCTACACGAGGGCTATTGGCGACGGGCGTCGTATTTTAGAGCCACAATCAAGTGACGAGCCGGCACCTGAATGGTCACCCAACGCAACCGTAAAAGGCGACATCGTACGCAGCTTTAGGACTTTGAAGGATATTTAACGTGCACTCCCTTACACGGGGTATTATTATCGTCGGACATTTTTGGGCTGCACGGGCCGTTTATAGTTCAGCAGTTATTTTGGCGATGCCCGGACCCGAACCTGGAACCTTTCGCATGCTAGGCGAGTGCCTAACCAACTAGGCTCCCCAGCCCCCCTGGTCTCCTGTATTCTGGTTCCTTTCCATACATTACATACAATAAAAGCCATATAAAGGTTCTGTTCGCCAACAAGGCAATATCGCATTCCATCAACCCACACATCGCATCCCATAATCCACTTCTCATCATCACTGTCACAAAAGAACAAATCCCGGATCCGGCAGCAATGGATTCCAGTCGGAAACAGAGTCCGGCAGAGGAATCTTCTACAATCCAATAGACTTCTATCAAATAGACTTAGACTTCTGCAATGAATCAAAAGAAAGTATTCTTCAATATCTTTCTAAAGAAACCAAAAGCAATGGTCATTCTGCGTATAAAAGCAGAGGCAGAGAACTCTGGAATTGCAGTTCCGAACAAGTTCCAGGTTCTGGCGTATTCCTTGGAGGGAAGATGGGAGTGAAATTTGGTGTGTGTCTGCTTTATTTGTTTTTATTTTCTGCAGTTAATTGTAATGGTAAGTTAACTTTTGACTTTTAACTAAAAGACCTGCCAACTGTGGCTCTAGTGCGACTTTGATTCTAGCAGTCAGCCCGCTAAGTCTCCAGATTTAACTTTGTAACTACCATTTTTCGAATTCCTGGCAAAAATAGAAATTTTAATATATCCGGCAATTGTTACATATATGACGGAAATTCAGAGAGTAGTGATATTTCTGGGCTAAATGGTTAAATACGGAGGGGTCGGGTTTTTTTTAAAACGTGTTTTAAATTATGCAAATTCAGCAAATAATTCACAACAAGATAACACATTTTTATTAAATTTAGTGAATAGTTATTGTGACAGTCTGCCATACCAAACACAAATGAATCTCAAAGCTTTTCTTTATAGAAACTAAATTCATAAAAAATTGAGTAGCTTTTATCTTGTGGGTCAGGCCGTGTCGTGTGGCGCTATAAATGCTGCAGAGAGGCAGCCGCATCAGGCGGCATTTGATTAAGGGCGGCTACAGGACCGGATTTACCAATGGGCCCTATAGAGACCGTAAGCGTAGATGCCTGCGCCATCTGCAGGACAAATGGGTAAATTCTGGGATGTCAGCATTGCATCGGAACCTGTTTGTTTACCATTTGAACCGTTTCTACAAGTGACATTTTTCATATATTTATCGAATATTTCTTAATAAAATATTCTAAAAATGAGTAAAACTGTGTGCTGCGTAGTGGGATGCTCAAATTCCTACGCGAAAGTTATAAAGATAATACAAAATAAGCATTTTATCGTTTCCTTTCTGAAGATAGATTTCCGGGTCGCTGTGATAAATGGATCGCAAGAAGTTTTTTTTTTATTTAAAAATATTTTATTTTAAAAACAATGACCGAAATTCCTTTAGAATAAAAGCTTCTCTGTTAGGGTTGGCAGGTTTTTAATGGCGTTTATACATGTCTTAAACTGTTACATCGAAATCTCGAACCAATATTTAAAAAAAAATTGTAGTTAAAATAAGTCGTAGGCAAACATAATTATGTTTCGATAATTCTTTTTGTTTCCAATTTTACTGTATAAGTTTTCAAATTAATAAATTATAGATTAAAATAATAACTAACATTTCTTAATATTCATTTACTTTTGTCATATCAAGAAACCCTACCATATCTTTGTGACATTGTCTAATTTTTGTGTGTTATTATAAAATCTGTAGTATTTTCTTAATTACATTTCTCATTTCTTAGTTTATTAACCAGCTAAACCTCAGATTCTTTAAATATTGTGAACTGGACCTAATAATAAAATAATACACAATAATTTGTAGTTCTGACATTTTATTTATAAAAATATTATTTTGGCAAAGCATTTACAAATAAAATTAACTTAAGATACTTTTGAATTTTATTGAAGGAAAAGTCATTTATATCTGATTTATTTTTAACAGCCCTGTGATGGAAAAAATTGGATTCGGACACTTTTTTACTTTCATACTAACTCCGACCTTTTTTCCAAACGGATTCTCGAATTTCGCTTTCGTCAATATTGATTTTATAAAAAAAAACCGCAATATAAAACACAATCCATCCTGACAGAAAGTTTATAGAAATGAAATGAGATTCACCACATAACCATAAAACGATAAAACAACTTTAGAGTTATGATTTGGAAAACTTTTGGCATAAGAAACACATTGTAAACAAATACTTTCGGCGTTTGTTTAAGGTAGGCGAATACCCAAAATTCTAAAATTTTTACTATTTTCCAAATTTGGCATAGTGATTTCAAATATAATGAGCAATGCTTTTTGGGCAATTTTTTCTATTTAAATATAATTGATTTATTTTAAACGGTGTTTCTCAACTAAAAAAAGGGGTTTACGCCAACACGTCTAGCATAAAAAGTTTTACATTAATTTACCTGAAATTTTTCACAGATGCTATTTCAATATATATCTGTGCCATGAACCTCTAACATCTGGTGTAAGTATACAAGTTTTTTTTTAAAAATGTCCAAGTGTAAGTTAATCGAAAAAAATCCCTTTTTTTGCGGTTAATTTATAACATTTTTTTTCTTGTAATTTGTATGTAACTCTGGAGGGTCATTGCATGTATCAGTTCAAAACGAAGAATTTAACACATAATAAATGTTCATAGAATGAAAATTCAATGTGGTAGACTTGTTGGCGTAAACCTCTTTTTTTAGTAGAAAAACACCGTTTAAAATAAATAAATTATATTCAAATAAAAACAAAAGCCTATATAGTATTATTCATTATATTAGGCGCAAAATTATTCCGCATTTTATTTGTCAGAAAATTTCCATGAAATGTTATGGACCACAATACATGTCTTACATAATTGTCTTGGCAAACCAGACTACCAGGGAGTTGTCACGTAGTGTTACAGTGTTGCTTAGTTTATTGTGCAAAGTAAAAGGCGTGAGTTTATTAACATTTGTTAATCCTGGGAAAGCTGACTCAAGAGGTGCCATATGATGATATCATAGACACATTCGCTCGAAACAAAGCAAGAAGGAAGGTTTTATCAACCGACATTGAAGAAAAACTATCTCACATCACTTATAAAAAAGACCCATATAAGCCCTATGTCTTTATTAAGTAGCTTTCAGTAATTTTTTTTTTTGTTACCCGCTCTTTTTTAATCAAGTTACACTTAAAAAAGTTCTTTTTAGAGTTCAAAAACAGTTGATGCATATGATTTTTTTAAAAATCCAATTTCGTATAAATTTATGATTTATTAGGAGAAAATTTAAGTCTTGTATATTAATATCAGTTTAACTTGAGTAAAATATATATCTGTAAGTAAAATGTATATCTGTAAGTAAAATGTATATCTGTAAGTTTATAATGAGTACTAAACTAATCTTAATAACTCGTTATCCTAATTTATTTACAGCTTATTTACCAAAATTTAGAAGCAGTTGATTTTTCCTTTACATTATAATATTATTCTATTAATTTCTGTAACTTTAAAATGATCACTTATAAGTTCAATTAAACTAACTACCTTCAATTATGGCGTTGTTTCCTAATTAACGAAATCGCCGAACATATTCTTGCTAAACTAATAGCAGGACGAAGCTGACACCCTGGACGGCTGCAGCCGTACAATCCAGAGAAGTACATGCGGTCCAGTGGTAAGATTTCGGGCACACCAGATCGCGCATCCGAGCAATGCTGAGAAGCTCAAGCGGATCTGGTCAAGGGAGGCAGCGGTACATCTTTATTGGCGCAGCATTGACAGGATTCCGAGGACCTCAACATCGGACGACGAGTTCACTACAGGTTGGTGGTGAGAGCTCGTTTTATTTTAATTTCATGTACTCCCTTAAAGTTACTAGTTTATAAATGCTTAATTTCCGTTTTGGTTGGTAAGCGATTTTGTTTTTGATGTAATTTCGGTGTTTCCGGTGGATGTTAAAAATTTTTGGTTAAGAATCGGTTGACAATGAAAATATTGTGATTCTTTTTTTTCCAGGAAACAGAAATTTATCAAATTTGAAAAAGTTCGAACTTGCCAATCGAAACTGGAAGTTGATTTATCGTATTATATTTATGGTTTCTAACTCAACCAGTTTTAAACTTAATGAAAACAAAGTTAAGTTTAGTATTTAATTAATCCAGAGTGGTATTAATTGGTGTTGGCAAGCGAGGCCAGTAAATTACATAAGGAAAACGATAACAAGCTTCGTTGTTGATCCCCATAAAAGCGGGAAATAAAAAAAAATAATAATAAAAAGAAGTAAAAATAAATAGTGTGTTATTAATTTACATGCATAAAAGTTTAAGTGTATTGCAAAAAATACATTAAGAAAAAGTGTTTCTGTATTAAAACTACGCGTTGGTTTTGTTTTGCCCAAAATGGCGCTGAGATGTTGAGAAATATTTTATTCGAACACACGTGTAAGGTGGAAAAAACAAATCCTTGATATATTTCTCCTTGGAAGTTGTGTTTTTTTTACAGGGTTGCTAAAGATTCAAATAATCGAACCCGTGTAGTATAAATAATAAAAAAAAAAAAAGTACGAAATAATATTTTGTGAGGCAGGTGTTTTATGAATGTTTTTTTTTTATTGCAACTGAAACGTTATATTTTGAAGAACAGTATAACGGTATTGCTGTATTTATTTTGTATTATGATGTATTAAAGAAATATTAGGTGAACATTAACAATTGTTCTCAGTAAAAGTCTTGTTTTCGATAATCTTTGTGAAACTTTTTGCTTTTATTTTGTTGTTGCGGATTACATTTTGCTATTGAATGCGAATATAACGTTTATTTAGAGTGATTTTTTTTTTTTCAAAAAGTGTAGTTTTATTGCTCAAGTGATTTTTTTTTTTTTTTAAAGATGTGTTACACATGTTAATGGTTATTTAGAAATATTAACCTTTTGAGTACTTTATATAAAATTGAATAAAGTTATTTCATGTGTGAAATTAAGTATTGTAAGAGATATAATTACATAAACTGTCACTATTTCAACTAATTTTAAAAAGTTTAATTAGTTATTTGTCTAATGATGTGTTAATTAGATTTTGGGTATACTAAAGAGTTTATAACTATAGTCATAACTGTTTAATACTGGTGTGTATTATTTTTGATCATAACTACCCTTTTGATCTTGCGAATTTTTTTGAACACTTATAAAAAAAATGTTGTCTAACTTCTTATACGTATAAGTCATATTCGTTTTTAAGATTTTAGAATTGTGGATAGGATAGTGTTAGGACAGTTCATTTTGTGGTTGGCCAAATTTTCGAATACAGTGTAATTATGGCATTTATGTTGAAAACAAAAAGGTGTGATTAAATTAACTTAGCTATTGAGATGGGTGTGCAGCATGGGGCCAGTGACACGCGGCCGAAACTAAAGGCACTCATAACTGCTAGTGCTGATTACAAGGAAGAAGAAGCAAAAGACATTCTCCAACAGATTATCGCTGACCGCTGTGAGGCTGAAGAAGCAGCAGAAAAGGCGTTGGCCAAACAAGAGGCTAAAGAAGCAGAAGAGAAGGCGTGGGCAAAAGAACAGGAGGAGCGTGAGCGTGCATTCGAGTTAGAGAAATTGAAAATCCAGGCAGAAGCAAACGCAAGGGAAACAGCTTCTAATAGGCAAAATGAAGACTTCGTGGGCCCCAAATGGGAATTGCGTAAACTAATTCCAAGTTTCGATTTAAAGGAAGACGACATGGGCTTGTTTTTGAACATTTTCGAAAGACAATTGAGATTCATGAAGATACCGGAACATCAATGGGTACCTTACCTCATTGGAGCCTTGCCTGCGGAAGTGACAAAACTGATTGCCAGAGAATCAGAAGAAGAGGTGAACGATTACAATCACCTTAAGGACATGCTTCTGAGACGTTTTAAACTTAGTGCTGAGAAATTTAGACAGCTATTTTGCTACCATCGGAAAAAACCTGAAGGGACGTGGAGAGACTACTACTTCGAGTTAAGAGGGTATTTCGAGGGATGGTTGTCTGAACTCAACATACAGAACTTTGATCAACTAAAAGACTTGATCATCGCGGACCAACTGAAGCGCAAGTCGGGTCCAGAACTGAAAGATCACTACTTGGATGAGTGGGTGGAATGCAACGACCCTGGTGAGCTCGCAGATAAATTTGAGACATTTGAGAATCTGCGGAGCAGCATGAGAAGAGGTTCCAACCCTGAATACAAGGGGAGAAATTTTCATAACCCAAAGGATAAAACATTTATCCCCCAGGGGCGAAATGAAAATGGACCAGAAGCAAGGCGCGAAAACACGAGGTTCTACGACCGGGCTCCTGACAAAAATGGCCAGGAAGGACGGAAGAAGTTGCAGTGTTTTTCTTGCGGATCATATGAACATTTGCGGAACAAATGCCCTAGACTAGGACAAAGAACTCAAACAGCAGCTAATAGAGTAGACGTCCAACCCTTGCCCGTAGAGGAGGAGGAACCTCACATCTTGACAGCAAGAGTTTCTGTAACCGTCACAACCCCCATTATCCACAAGAAGAAAATCAATGAACTTGAAAAAATTAGTCTAAAATGTGGACCAAACGTGATCGAGGGGATCGTGGACACCGGAGCCCAGATATCCGTAATTCGAGCAGACTTGATATCCGATCTATTATGCGATGGAGAAGGGAAGATTAAACTTACTTCGGCTTTTGGAGAAACAGAGTTGGCCCAACTCAAGGTGGTCCACATGAAAGTAAACGATGGACGTCATGGTGAAATACCAGTCACGTGTGCAGTTTCAAAGAAACTAGTCAGTGAGATGTTGGTGAGTCGGTCAACATTTGAGGCCTTGAACTCAAACATAGAGCTTGGCAGTGGGTTTACTCTAGGGAAAACTGAAGTCAAAGAGGAAGCTGCCGGAAAAGCATTATCACAGAAGAGCTTTCGAGAAATAGGAAATCAACTTTCCAGGTTACCAGATGGTGTAGATTCTGAGAGACAAGCTCGAGTTAAAGTTGAGAAGCAAAAGAAAGATTTAAAAGAGGAACTGAAAGCACCTAGAACTGAGTTGCTGGTTTCAGAAGAAAGCGCAGCAGCTCAGGAAAACCTCCTGACCGAAAGAGAACAAGAATTGACCATGCTCAAAAAGACCTTAGAAGACGAAACAGCTTCCCATGAAACCCAAATTGGTGACATAAGACTAAAGCATAACGATGAAATAGAAAACCTTAAAGAACAATTGCATTTATTGGGAAAGACTAAAACTGCTCTAGAAAAGGCTAACTATAAACTGGAAGTTGAAAAGTCTGAGTTAGCCGATGAAGTGAATGCCTTGTCTACATCCAGGCAAGATTCTGAAAGGAAGAGAGAGCAGTTAGAGTTGCAGTTGCAAGACATCGCTGCAAAATTATCTGATTTGGATAAGGCCAAAAATGATTATGCTGAAAAAGCTCAGAAACTACAGACTGAGCTCGTCACAGTATCAGCCCAGACTGAGGAACTTGAGACCGGAGCCGGTGCTGACATCAGGCAAGCTGGTACGCTGGAGTCCCAATTGGAAGAATCCCAAGACCTAGCCGAAGAAACACGCCAGAAGCTGGCTTTTCGACCTCGCTTTCGTCAGCTTGAATCAGGAAAAGAGACTCTGAGAGATCAGTTGAGTGAGGAAGAATTGACTAAGAGACCAAACGAGACTGAAATTCGTGACTTAAGAGACTCGAGTGAGTCGACCGACATGCTGATTAACGAGAACAATCATAAATTGTATAATGACGAATTAAGTGCGTTTCGAAACCGCATTAGAAAAAAAAGTTGTGCACAAACAGTTGCGTCTAACTAGACAAAGTGTAATTAAGCAGAATAACAGTGTATTGTGAGGTGACTTAGAAAGACTCGAACACTTAACCCTTATATATGCGATGTTACCTCAAAATGACCGGTGAGAGTAGCAGATAACTCATTTAAAATTGACGTGTATTAAAGTTCCAGGGAAAATTTATATATTTTGTGTACGAAACCAAAATAGGAGAAAGTAGTTTTTTTATATATATATACAAACATGCCTTAAAATTGTATTTAATTTATATACCCATATGAATCTCATAGTTATATCTATATATATTAATTTCTATTTTGGAGTACATGAAAATTTTGTGTATTTTATGTTTTCTTTTCCCTTAGCATTTTATTTTGAGCTCTCACCCCACCTAAAACAAACTGTTGAAATGATAATATGAACTATTGAACTGGTTATACGCATATTCACTAAGGTGAAGTATGCGCTTCCTTAGGGGGGAGGTGTAAGATCCGGTCGCCAAATCGTGCAATACGCGCGCCAGACTTGGCCCGCGACACGGACAAAAGAGGTGAGCACCTGGTGCTTAGACAGAAAGTAACGAACTCTTGAAAGAAGTAGTTAAGTTTGGAGTACGTGGTTGAGCGGCCATGTTGGCCTTTTCCTTTACATTATAATATTATTCTATTAATTTCTGTAACTTTAAAATGATCACTTATAAGTTCAATTAAACTAACTACCTTCAATTATGGCGTTGTTTCCTAATTAACGAAATCGCCGAACATATTCTTGCTAAACTAATAGCAGGACGAAGCTGACACCCTGGACGGCTGCAGCCGTACAATCCAGAGAAGTACATGCGGTCCAGTGGTAAGATTTCGGGCACACCAGATCGCGCATCCGAGCAATGCTGAGAAGCTCAAGCGGATCTGGTCAAGGGAGGCAGCGGCACATCTTTATTGATTGTTAATACTGTAACTTTTTTTTTTTATATATAACAGCTGTTTCAGAAAGTATAATTTGATTATTTTGTTTCTTTTTCATTAAATTCAGTATATTTATATCAGATATATTTAAATGTAATTTTCTTGAAAAATATTTTTTAATCAATATTTATCCAACTATTTAAAAAAAATTATATTTCTAAACTATTTTTTAGTTGTTTGATCGATAAACTTTATTTGGAGATTGATTTTGGAGAAATATATTGAATATTTTACTAGTTTGTTTTCTTCTTTCTGTCATGCTACTAAACATTTTTTTTTATCATCTTACGAATATAGAGTAACGAATAATAAAACAATTAGATACTTGGCAAATCCAATTTTTAAATAAAACTGACATATTACTAGCGTTATATTTTTACCACTGAGTTTCGTAATTAAGAAATGCAGAGCAATACCAACTTAGAGATGCACTGCAAAAAGTAAGTACTTTTAACTAGATTTTGCTAACTGTTATTCAAGTTTGCAGCATAACGGCCCTACACAATTGAATACAAGGAATCTCGAAACATATAAATATTAATCCATGATGCTTTAATTAAACATTTTTTTGTTTGTATATGGAAACGCAGCATAATTTTACACATAAAAAAATTTAGGTGAAAAATATATTATTTTGCTTTGAATTTAATATATTGATAAAATTTAATTTGAAAAAATGTCATAACGTTTTTCAAAATTTTTACAGTCCCCTTCCACTTAAAACAAAATTGTCATTCAAAAATAAATTTCAACTTTATATTTATAAGAAATACGTATTTTCTGTGATTTAATACCTAACTCTAACAAAATATTCATTTCAAATTGGGGATTCTCCATCAACTGGGATTTTTAAATCCTTTTTTTTTCCCCATGTGCATATTGCAATAGCAAATTGAATAATAATTCAGTATGAACAACTAAATTTTTAAACACGTGTTTCACCCAACAGTTGTGAACAGTGGAAAAATGACTAAAAATAGCTTTCATATATGTGGTGAATAGAAATTTTTTCAGTTTTTGGGTTAAAACATAATTAGTAAGGAAACTTTTTTTAAAAATCAAGGGTGGCTTTTCAATGACTTGCATCTTCTTGGAAAAAATATACCACACCGCGCAAGAAATTGTTTTAATTTTATAATCTCATTATAAATATATTTTAGAATAAAAACTACTTTATTTAATGTCTTTTTTTTTCAAAATTATTCCTTATTTTAAAAAAAATTACATAAAAATGCAATCCGATGCAAAGTATACATGCGAAAATTTAACATATAAGATGAGTAGCATCACATTCCGAGGTTAGGTTTTGAATTATCGTCGCACTAGAGCTACACGAGGGCTATTTTCGACGGGCGTCGTATTTTAGAACCACAGTCAGGTGACGAGAAAACACCTGAATCGGCACCCAACGCAGCCGTTAAGGGCAACATCGTACGCAGCGTTAGGACTTTGAAGGATATTTAACGTGCACTCCCTTACACGGGGTATTATTCGTCGGAAATTTTTGGGTTGCACGGGCCGTTTATAGTTCAGCAGTTATTTTGGCGATGCCCGGACCCGAACCTGGGACCTTCCGCATGCTAAGCGAGTGCTTAACCGACTGGGCTCCCCAGCCTTCAACAAAATCTGAAATGGGTTCGTTTCGATCTGAATTTCAGCATGTAGATTGGAATGTTCTTTTATCTAGTCCTGACGCTGTAGATGTATAATAGCCTATATTTCACTATAACATTAATACTTACATAAATTTCAAACAAAAAGTAGAGAAGAGCTCTTATGACAGATTTTTTTTTTTTTAAAAGGCATGAATGATGAATTACTTATTTATTTCTACATTTGTCGGTAGACAAAAAAAGTTAAAAGGCTAGTACGTACAGAAGTTTTCACGATGTCGACACCCACTTTTCATCGTTATTGGTTTTTAAATTAAAAATAGAGGTGTGTAATACTACTCGACTTTAAATTATAGTACTACTCCATAAATCATTACATTTTAAAGTAATTTTTTAACCCATAAGGTAAGTTCAGTAAATTTAAAACCTTTTATCTCAACTTATTTCTCGTATTTTCAAACTAGAAACTACGTTGACTTTTCACGTTCACAAAAATTATCATTTGAAATACAATAGATGATATAGTATGTACTTTTCTAATATTTTAGGGCGCTTCACTTATCTGGGCTACTTTAAAGTGCACGCATTAAAGCAATTAACCCTTTCAGTCCCAGTGATGCCATTTGGCATCATCATGTTTCTGAGCATCACAATTTAAAAAAATAATAATAATAAATAATAGGGCTGACATCTATTGGGATCAATAAAAAATATCTTCTAAAAAGTTTGAAGAATCGAATGATGCGCTTTTAATATCATAAATGGCTATAGATAATCAGAAAAAAATTCTAAAACGATGATGCCAAATTGTCATTGAGACTGAAAGGGTTAAATAAAAAAAAATATTACCTGTTTTTTTCGCCTGGAACTTTTAGGCTTGGAACTTGGTGAAAAGTCTTACTCGATTCAATGATGAAGTTCTCTTTAACCCGGCAGCACTCGCGCTAACTTACCATAGACTAAGAATCTTCTAAACCGAGAACTCAATCTGATGCCTAGCGCCCCCAAAGTGTCGAACGGAACTAATACACTATTAATGATTGATTTGTGATTGGCATAATTGAACTTTCTGATTGCAGCTCTACTGTTTCTTCGAAATGTATAGGGTGGTTATAAAATAACGCTCGCTATTCGGAGTGGTCTGTAGCTTGAATGAATAATCCAAACGCAAAAAAACTTAAAGACACTTTCTAATCAAGGAAGGGGGGAAAGACAAAAATCACGAAAAACAAATTCGTCACTTGACTAGGGTTCTAAATTGGCGTAATTGGATGTGTTGGCCGTAATTAGCCATAATTGGCTGTGCCTCGTAATTTAAAACCTTGGTCTGGAAGCGAGTTTCGTTTTATGATTCCATTCTTTTTAGGAAAAAAGAAACTTGTCTTTTGACCAGGGTTCTAAATTACGAGGCGCAATTGACTGTGCTAAAGCTCCTAAAGGAGGCTAGAAAAAGGCAGCCGTGAACCATTACATTAGTTATCTTAGACACAATTGGGGGAGCTAGTGTCTAAGTCAATTTTAATATAGAAAATCCTTATAATGGTAATCCAATTAGAGTTTCAGATCTAGAAGTGTATTTAATCTATCTGGGGTCCATTAGACCCCAGGCGAGTGCTGCCGGGTTAAAAAAAATACGTTTTCAGCACGGAACTCAATCGTTTCGTATCGAAGTTGATGCTACCGATCTGACATATAAACTTGTGACATTCAAATTTTGCATATTATTGCGTTTTTCGTTAAAATTATTACCTAAAAATATTAAGTACGTGCAAGTAAGATATCTTTGCAAAATATGCATAGCTAGCTGTGAACAGTACCGATCTGACTTTTTAAAACTTCGAAGCCTTTCCTAGTAAAAAAATGCTCACAAAATGCGATAATATAATGTGATAATAAAACGACATAATATGGAAAATGGAAAATAGTTTAATATACTAATTTTTATAAACTAGTATTAACAAACCTCTGGACGCAAATTGGGCATTTTCCTAATAAACAATGAATAAACTAGAATTTATTTCCAGGGTATTCTGGTGACCACTACTTCAGTGAAGATCCCGTGGACGCATTCGACACCGACGACGAAATCTACCAGATAAACCGAATCCCCAAAACATCACCAAAATCCCTTGAAGACCCCTTCAACGGATACACCGAGCTTCTTTATTACGTACCAAGTTGGAGAGACTTAGACCCTAAGAACTCCGAAGCGTACAGAATCGAGAAACGGAGTCCAAGTCGAAAAAAGAGGGCCATCAGCAAACGATCAGCAGATGACGATGCACGCAAAACGTACGACGGGGAAGGTGTACCTCCAATGCACGATGAAGAATCCGTCAAGACCGTGCAATTTTCGTCCTCGTTCAAGCCAGGGTTTGACAAGAAGCGAAGTAGCAGTCCAGATCCAATCACTGGTTTTTTCATCAGTAGTGTCAAGCCTGGTGATACCTACAGCCGTGACATCATTGGAAACCCATCTGCTACATATTTCAATCCAAGAAATTGGTTCAGGTCTGGGTTGGGGGGAAGCAATAAGAAGGGTTACAGCAAAAAGCAGCTGAATCCACGGCTGGGTAGATCCAGCGATACTGTCCAACTGACAGCAGGTAGTGGGTTTACACCGAGATTAGGCAGGTCAGAGAATAGCAGGGGAGTCCAGCTGACAGCGGGTAGTGCGTTCACACCAAGGTTAGGTAGATCAGGAAACGCCAAAGAAGTCCAGCTGAAGGTGGGAAGTGCTTTCACACCGAGGCTGGGCAGATCAGATTATTCCAGTGATGTCCGACTGACAGCGGGTAGTGCGTTTACACCACGGTTAGGTAGATCAGGAAGCGCAAAAGAAGTCCAGCTGAAGGTGGGAAGTGCTTTCACACCGAGGTTAGGCAGGTCCGATTATTCTAGAGACGTCCAACTGACTGCAGGTAGTGCGTTTACTCCAAGATTGGGAAGGTCAGATTATTCCAGTGATGTCCGACTGACAGCAGGGAGTGCGTTTACGCCAAGGTTGGGAAGGTCAGAGAACTCTGGAGAGGTCCATCTGACAGCAGGGAGTGGATTTACGCCAAGGTTAGGTAGGTCCGATTATTCCAGAGATGTCCAACTGACAGCAGGTAGTGCGTTTACCCCAAGACTGGGCAGGTCCAACAACCCGACAGCTGTACGTCTAAATGCTGAAAAAGTGTTCACACCGCGGTTAGGCAGGTCATCAGAGCAGCAGATACAATTAAATGCGGGCAGTGCTTTCACACCTCGATTTGGAAGATCCGAAGGGGCGGATTTCGGATATGATCCCGATGGACTAGCGAGTAGAACGGAAGAGTGGAACACAATGTGATGATTCTAAAAGATAGAATGTCATTATTATGAATGTTGTGAAGAAAGGCTTGATAAACTGGACTTGAAACGGAACATTTGCAATTCTCATATAATTTATTGTACTCAAGGATATCATGTTATTGATTCTTTGCAGATTTTTAACCTTTGTGAAATGTGATGACAAATAAAAATAAGACAAATTAATTATGTTTCATTTTTTATTTTTATTACTATTATTGACATATTTTAAAATATTTAGATATTTGTGCAGCTTATGGCATCGCATTTATACTTGCTGGCAATGTTTTACTAGTTACAGTTCATTCTTATTGCTCAGATTTAATCCTAATTGTTCTGCTCGATTCTTATTTGTAACATGATTGGTTTACAAGCAGTTTACAAATAAGGTTGGTTTTAGCACTCTCAGTTAATTTTTAACTGTCTACTTATTATATCTCTACATGAAAGCATCCATTAAAAAATTTTCGATTTCTACAAAAGGTTTACTTATTAAACATTTAGCACTTTCACTGCGTCGAGTTTTGTTGACGCGTAACATATTTAAGGAATAGCATTAAAGAATCCTTTGGTTCTTAATGTTATTCCTTAATCATCATGATGCCTTAAGGGGTCATAGGAGTCTTAAAAATGTGCAAAGAAGGTACTACAAAATATAGTATGATCTCTCATGTCATTTTTGAACTACTCAATGTATAAGTATAATTTTTTTATATGTAATTCTACAAGATTTATTTATTATAAAACAAGTTTTAAAATTTATGAAACTTTAGCCAAAATTAAATTAAATAATATTAAACATGAAGCTATTTGAACACATTGTGATTAGGCTTGCGCGGCAAATTGTGAGGTCAAAATTGAAAAAATGACCAAGAAAATGACTTTATATTGTACAAATATGTACAAACTAGGACTTATACCTAAATTCTCAGCTCAGTTTTAATTAGAAATTATTTTAAGAGCTTTTTTCTAAAAAATATTAATAAAATTTTTTAAATTTTGATTTTAAATTTTTTTTAAAAAATAATTTCTAATTAAAATTGAGATGAGAATTTAGGTATAAGTCTTTGTTTGTACATATTTGTACAATATAAAGTCATTTTCTTGGTCATTTTTAGCCTACTTTTCTTTTTTTTAATTCGAAGAATTAAAAGAAAAAAGAAAAAAGTAGGTATTGACATGCGGTCGATGTCCGTCCGTCCGTACCCCCCTTCCAAAATCGGTTCTATCCATCCGATCTTAAAAATTCTTTTTTTATTAGAGAGATATAACCTCAGACACCCAACTTTCATACTTTTTGTCCGTCTGTCTGTACGATAGGACGGACATAAATCTTCTATTTGTCGACGAATTTTCCATTGAACTTGCATTGAAATTCAATTTCGAGACATTTAAATCGCTGAATTTAACTAGAAATGCCACGGACAAGTGAGATAAGTCAAAATATTCAGCGCATCGAAATGAGAATACATTGAAAATTTCAGAAAAGAATTCGAATTCTAAGTACTTCAATTATTTAAAAAACTGCAAAATTTATTGCTCATTTAAAAAGCACAGGAAGCCATTTTTAGCCTATTTTTCTTTTTTTTTTAATTCGAAGAATTAAAAAAAATGAAAAAGTAGGTATTGACATGCGGTCGATGTCCGTCCGTCCGTCTGTCTGTCTGTCTGTCTGTCTGTCTGTCCGTCTGTCCGTACCCCCCTTCCAAAATCAGTTCTATCTATCCGATCTTAAAAATTCTTTTTTATTAGAAAGGTATAACCTCAGACACCCAACTTTCATACTTTTTGTCCGTCTGTCTGTGCGATAGGACGGACATAAATCTACTATTTGATGACAAATTTCCCATTGAATTAGCATTGAAATTCAATTTCGAGTCATTTAGATCGCTGAATTTAACTACAAATGCTACGGACAAGTGAGATACGTCAAAAAATTCAGCGCATCGAAATTAGAATACATTGAAAATTTCAGAAAAAAATTCGAATTCGAAGTACTTCAATTATTTAAAAAACTTCAAAATTTAATGCTCATTTAAAAAGCATAGGAAGCCATTTATATTAGAATTAATTCACCATTGCCATAGCAACAATTGCTTAAGAAACTTTAATTCTTTTAGACAATAAATTAAAATAAATTTATTTTTGAGACATCAAACAATTTAAGATGACGTCAAATATATATTTCTCTACGAGATCTTTGTATGTTGATATAAATTGTTTTCATTCTATTTAAAAGCGAGGAATATTATATATTTATTCTTTGAAATATAAATTTTTGCAAACGATTTAAGTAATAATTATTTAATTTTCGAAATAAAATAAATGAAGCTAGCCGAATTTAGCAAGTAAATACTTATTGAAGAGTAGTTTTTTGGTTTTTGTTCTACGAAAAATTAAATATTTATTTATAACTGCAAATAAAGCTGTGTTTAGTGAAAGATGCTGTGTTTAGTTAGATGCTGTGTTTAGTGACATTTATTTTAGAATTTAAGGTGGAAAAACGGTTGTTGATGTCACTTACTGTTACGAACTTAGTTTTTTCAAGATAAGAATTTTGGTAAGTATTTAAGTAACAGGAAAGTAGGCTATTTTAGTTCTTTAAGAACTTCTTGTTTAGCCTACTTTTCTTTTTTTTTAATTCGAAGAATTAAAAAAAATGAAAAAGTAGGTATTGACATGCGGTTGATGTCCGTCTGTCCGTCCGTCCGTACCCCCCTTCCAAAATCAGTTCTAGCAATCCGATCTTAAAAATTCTTTTTTTATTAGAAAGGTATAACCTCAGACACCCAACTTTCATACTCTTTGTCCGTCTGTCTGTACGATAGGACGGACATAAATCTACTATTTGACGACGAATTTCCCATTGAATTAGCATTGAAATTCAATTTCGAGTCATTTAAATCGCTGAATTTAACTACAAATGCTACGGACAAGTGAGATACGTCAAAAAATTCAGCGCATCGAAATTAGAATACATTGAAATTTTCAGAAAAGAATTCGAATTCGAAGTACTTCAATTATTTAAAAAAACATCAAAATGTAATGCTCATTTAAAAAGCATAGGAAGCCATTTTTATTAGAATTAAATCACCATTGCCATCGCAACAAATGCTTGAGAAACTTTAATTCTTTTAGACAATAAATTAAAATAAATTAATTTTTTGAGACATCGATCAATTTAAGATGACGTCAAATATATATTTCACTACGAGATCTTTGCATGATGATATAAATTGTTTTCGTTCTATTTAAAAGCGAGGAATATTACATATTTATTCTTTGTAATACAAATTTTTGCAAACGATTTAAGTTATAATTATTTAATTTTCGAAATAAAATAAATGAAACTAGCCGAATTTAGCAAGTAAATGTTTATTGAGGAGTAGTTTTTTGGTTTTTGTTCTACGAAAAATTAAATATTTATTTATAACTGCAGATAAAGCTGTGTTTAGTGAAAGATGCTGTGTTTAGTTAGATGCTGCGTTTAGTGAAATTTATTTTAAATTTAATGTGGAAAAACGGTTGTTGATGTCACTTACTGTTACGAACCTAGTTTTTTTCAAGATAAGAATTTTAGTAAGTATTTAAGTAACAGGAAAGTAGGCTATTTTAGTTCTTTAAGAACTTCTTGTATTAGCATTAAATCACCATTGCCATCGCAAAAATTGCTTGAGAAACTTTAATTCTTTTAGACAATAAATTAAAATAAATTTATTTTTGAGACATCGATCAATTTAAGATGACGTCAAATATATATTTCACTACGAGATCTTTGTATGTTGATATAAATTGTTTTCATTCTATTTTAAAAGCGAGGAATATTACATATTTATTCTTTGAAATACAAATTTTTGCAAACGATTTAAGTTATAATTATTTAATTTTCGAAATAAAATAAATGAAACTAGCCGAATTTAGCAAGTAAATGTTTATTGAGGAGTAGTTTTTTGGTTTTTGTTCTACGAAAAATTAAATATTTATTTATAACTTCAAATAAAGCTGTGTTTAGCGAAAGATGCCGTGTTTAGTTAGATGCTGCGTTTAGTGAAATTTATTTTAAATTTAATGCGGAAAAACGGTTGTGGATGTCACTTACTGTTACGAACCTAGTTTTTTTCAAGATAAGAATGTTAGTAAGTATTTAAGTAACAGGAAAGTAGGCAATTTTAGTTCTTTAAGAACTTCTTGTTTCAATTTTGACCTCAAAATTTGCCGCGCAAGCCTAATCCCAATGTGTTCAAATAGCTTTATGTTTAATATAATTTATTTTAGTTTTGGCTGAAGTTTCATAAATTTTAAAATTTGTTTTATATTAAATAAATCTTGTAGAATTACATATAAAAAAATTATACTTATATATTGAGTAGTTAAAAAATTACATGAAAGATCAAACAATGCTTTGTAGTATCTTCTTTGCACATTTTTAAGACTCCTATGACCCCTTAAATCATCATTCGTAGAAAAAGTGTTTTAAGTGCTTAACTTCCAGGTACGAATATATCTTTAAAAAATTAGATGTATTGCTCGGTATAGTTAAATGTAAGTTCTTTACAATGAAATAAAAAATAATAAATACAGAAGTAAACATCCGATCGGGGATGAATAGGCACTCGTTAAAAATGAATTTTTCTTCTTTCGTTAAAGAAAAATATATAGTTTCTTTTAACTGGAATAGCTACACATTGATTTTATTTCAAAACTTTTTTAATAATAAGAATGGACAAATTTGAATGAGCCGGCTTTATGAGGAAACATGAGGATCGAACTTTTATTCTACTAATAATAAAACAAGTGTTCGAAAAAATAAATGTATCGAATTATAAAAAAAACACACCATCGTATTATTACAAAAAAAAAAAAAAAAAAAAACTAACTGAAATAAGTTTGATGGTTTAATCTATTGCACTCGTTGGGTGTCACTTTTTGACTTTGTTTATATTCTATGGTGAATTAAAATACAAGGCTTAGTTTAGCGGTCTTTAATATTGACATTTTACAAAATTATCAATTGTACTTCATAAGAAATAATAAAAGCAGTTACTTAGCAAGAAATAATAAAAGCAACATGATAAAAGTTATAAAACACTGTACCTATACAAAACAAGTTAAAATTCCACCCCCTAGCCGAAGCAATGGAAAATAATCAAAGAATAAAAAGCAGGAAGTACGTCACGTGAAAGATGACCATTGAATAATTTTATAAAAAAAACCAGTACCATCGTTACCACACATAACAAAATAGACAACACTTAAAGTTATAATGTCATTAATAGAGCTTTGGGGTATCTTTATCTTTGCATGAGGCTTAAGGCGGTATAGTATAGCTTATTGTGCACCGCTCAGGTGGTATTATTTTTTCTGACCAATCAAAAAAGTTCTGATGACGTTGAGTTGAACAAACAATATGGCTTGTCATGTGTTTGGTAAACTTTTTATGTCATTAAAAAACGTAACATTTGGCAATTGGCAGTGATCCCTCCAGGCATGAAGTTTTGGTTTACGCAATTTTCTGCTGAAGGTAAGGGTTAGATAATAATCGGCAAGGGACAGTGGTGAAGTGAAAGTGAAGACCCAATTTCCCTCTACTTACCTCATTCTAATTGACTCTCGTCTCTTGCCACCGATGTCACTGTGATATATCGCGAGCTAAAGGATCAAACATGACGAATACAATGTCAAAGTTCGTGCAGAAGATTTCCGAAAGGACTTCGATCCCTCCCGAAAAGGTCAGCCTTTGCATGGTGAGTGGTGTTTGTCTCTTGTACGCGACGAAAATCGGAATACCTCTCCTGGCCAAGGGAGTCCGAAGCCTTAAAAACCGAGCCAGTGCAGCCCAGAGCAAAATATCGTCGACAGGCTCCGAAAAAACCTCCTCCAAAGACGATGACTTGATCGAAAACCTTGTGGCCAGCAAAGAGACTGCTGACGGGAATGCAAGAGACAACAGCATATATGACCTGAAAAACTTCCCGGCCTTTAACAAGGAGTTCTTGAAACAATTAGTGAAGCTTATCCGGGTTATGATACCTGGAGTGTGGAGCGTCGAAGCTGGTCTTCTAGTCCTGCACACCATCTCGCTGATTATACGGACATTCCTGTCGATCTACGTCGCCAAACTAGAGGGCTGCGTCGTCAAGTACATCGTCCGAAAGGACCTGCGCATGTTCGGCATCCAGTTATCCAAGTGGCTGCTCATTGCGCTTCCAGCCACCTTCCTCAACAGCCTCATCAGGTTCCTGGAGAGCCAACTGGCGCTTGCCTTCCGTACCAGGCTGGTACGGTACGCCTACTCCCTCTACTTCAAGAACCAGACCTACTACAGGGTCAGCAACCTGGACGGCAGGCTGGAGAATGCAGACCACTGCCTGACCGAGGACATCACATCTTTTTCGCAGTCCATCGCGCACTTGTACTCGCACATCACAAAGCCTCTCCTGGACCTGATAATAATCAATGTGACGCTGTTCAAGATGGCGAGCGGGATGGGGAAGTTCGGTGCGTCCGGGCAGATAATTGCGGGAGTCGTCGTCTTATTCACGTCCCACATTCTCCGTAAAGTGACGCCCAAGTTCGGCAAGTTGGTGTCTGAAGAGGCCAAGAGGAAGGGATACCTGAGGTTCATCCACTCCAGGCTCATCACCAATGCTGAAGAGATTGCTTTTTATGGGGGACACAAGGTATGTTATTTTTTTTTTGTATTTTATTGAAATCCTAGGATCACCTTTACTGTACAATAACTATTGGCACGATTTTTCAGATTTGGCGATAAATAGTGTTTTTGTGGCAACCTGTCTGACTTTGACTGATGATTCGACTTCGTAACGATGAATTATTCCAGCAACCCTATCTGACCGTTATTTTGCTCATCTGGGTTGGGTTTCTATTGTGGAAAGTCGCCAGAATACGGATTTTTGGCCCGATTTTGGAAAGTTCGCCAATGGTTACTGTACAGTAAATTTCTACCAAATCCTATTTGCTGGTCCAACAAAATTTAATAAGTTTTTTTAAGAGCGATAAACAACTATATTGTAGTTGAAGAATCCATTAAAAATATAACTTGTGTATAGGAGGCCTTGTCCTCATGAAACTCGTACTGTTTTAAGCCCAAACAGTGTGTTTTGTTTGCTATATCCTGATATGTAGATCTAATAAGCTTTATTGTCCTGTGCCTACCAAGTTTAAATAATTGTTTGTATAAGTTTGTTTCTTTGTTGTGGCTTCTCCCCTGTCTTCTTATAGAATTTAGAAAAAAATAAATTATGGCTGAAGGTTAAAAGTAACCAATTTAGTTCGTTCTTTTAATTAAAATAATAATACGTATTTCTTTGTAAATTTTATTTTTGCCACGAGATAGAATTAGATAAAGTCTATGTTTATTAGCGTGTTCAAAGAACAGCTTAGTTTAAGTGTGAGGAAACAAATTTACTGGCGTCCGTTTTAATAAGGAAGTTGGAAGCTAGGTTGAGCTGGTAGCCGACCTTAGGAAGACTTCGACATTTCTGTATAGTGACTCCAGGCAAACTTATACTGAAGCTCTGAAATTTATACCCCAAAATAAGAAGGCTATGGGGTAGCTCAAGATTATTTTAATTTCATAAAAAAAACAAATTTATGTTTAAATTAAAAGTTTCATTTTAACACAAGTTTGGGCTGTATTTGTTCTTCAGATAAGAATGGTGAGGCCTTTCTTTTTACTAATGATAGCTCAATAGCTCATGTTTTGCTTTAGTATTTATCATAATAGTAAAAAGCTTTGAAAATTCAAAACTCATTGTTTAAAATCAAAGTAGTCAATCAACAATCCGATTTCACTTTCATGATGCATTAGCATAACTTCTGCTTCAGTGTTGTCAAAACACAAGTACCTTCATTTACCCAACCACAGTTTACAAGTGGACGTCAACGGCGACCCACTTTTCGTTTTGGACTTCCTCAGGGTCTCACTTATCATGAAACTGGACTAATTTTTAACCCAGAGATTTGTAAAAAAACATTTAAAAGTTCCTTTTTAACCCTTCCAGGTTGAGCTGTCCCTGCTGCAGAGAAGTTACCGGGCCTTGGCTCTGAAGATGAACGAGATCTACAACACTAGGCTGTGGTACGTGATGTTCGAGCAGTTCCTCATGAAGTATTTCTGGAGTGCGGCAGGCATGATCATCATATCGCTCCCCATCATGACAGGGTACACCATCAGGGAAGAAAGCAAGTGAATTTATACTTACATTATTGGTTCAGATTTACTGTATTTTCTCAATAAACATGATTTTTTAAAGATTTGGCAATAAATAATTCTTTCTATCAGCCATTCTCCAACTTGGCGCCAATGACGTTTTAAGGCCACTATCGGACATCGCAATGCAGCCACCACTTTGAGTTTTTGCTCATTTTGCTTCTCACTCATGCACCTGTAACATGGCTAATTGAAATGATGTTATGTTGCCAAAATTTTGTTTTTTTTTGGCCCGATTTTGGAAAATTTGGCAAAGGGGCTTCACACAAGTAAATCTGAACCAAATTATCTGATAATTAATCTTTTCAACATTTTTACAATAGAGTTGTCAATTAGTGGAATGCTTTACTAGATTATTTTGTGTAATCGAAGAGAGTAGAAGAATTCAAGAAGATTCTCGATGAATAGTTATTGGGGGCCAGTAAGGAATAAGACATATTTTGGACCAATTTTACTGGGCCTCTTATCTGTTGTTGTCGATAATTTTTGTATACATATAGAATCTAGTAGTCATCTAATTGTTTATAATTTTCTCAAGTCTGCAGCTCTTTTAGTTCAAGCTGTAAAATGGTTTGAAACATTTAGAAAAACCAATGTTTGAAAGCCACTTTTGTAGAATTGGTACCAAACCATGTCAAAAAATTTCCAGTTTGTTTTTTTGACCCCATTGCAATACTTTCATTACCTTGTATTTCAAATAAGGTATTTTAAAGTATTCGACAATACACTGTTCAAAATAACTTGGATTACTTCAACTGTGTTAAGTACTACTAAAAAAACCCTGACCACTGTAAATTAATTTTTATATTCTAAAACATAGAATAAACTTTTAAATAAATTAATTTAATTGTCAAAAATTTAAATTTAAAATTGCAATAGTGAATTAGTATATATGAAAGGAATTTTCCCCTTTTATAAAAAAGCTTTTTTTTATTTTGTTGGTCATTCAAGAAATGAAGAAAGTTTTAGAAGTCCAGAATTTTTATTAGTTCACATTAAATATTTAAAGTATTAAAATGTAGCCTATACAGCTTTTAAGAGAAGGCCAAGAACGACCACCAAAGCACACAGAACCTCACATATCGAGGTCTAATTAAGTAGTGATGGTATTCTTAATGGTTGTGAGAAGAGTGGATCAGAAGTCAAAACAAATGCTGCTGCATCTGGAATTTCTCTGGGACAGAATGTATCGGCGCCTATTAAAGTGTGGGAACGGTTTTATGGATCGGAGAGACATTATCTGAGAGTTATTAAGAAAGAACTGTTATTTGTGTGGTTAATATTATAACTTTATAGAGATTTGTGCAATATATCACATATATTATGTTTGATATTTTCATCCAACACTTTATTTTATTTATAAACAAAATTCATTTGCAACTTGAAATCCTCCATAAGTTATAAAAATTATTTCAATTTTCAGATGATGATGTCTACAGTGATGATGGTGTCAGCACCAGGACCCAGTACATGACAACTGCGAAGAACATCCTGATTGCAGGAGGGGATGCCTCAGAGAGGCTCATGTCTTCTTACAAGGAGGTAAAGAAGAGCTTCTGATTAATTTTTATATTTTCTTGATCACAATTCATAATATCAGGGTTTGTACGCCTCCTGAATTTCCGGAAAACTCGTGAATTTAATTTGTTTTCTTTGAAGAGCTCTTGAAATTTGAGTCTCATGACTGATATATTTTATTTCCTCTCCTGAAAAAATTGCCGTCACAAAGTTTTTCTCCCGTCCTTCACGTTGTGCATCTAATAAAAAAAATAGAGTTCAGGCATCGTGATACTAGTTAATTTCCCAGAATGCTCTGCACAACTTTTTAGAAGATTTTTTCGTTTGTTTTATTATTTGAAATGCAGTGAAGTCACTAAACTAATATGATAACAAATAACACATTAAATTTCATCAAGCTGGAAAATACATACATGTACCTACTTATACAATTTTTTGTACCTCCTGAATTTACATTGCTGCACTTCTGAATGTCACTATCATAGATAGAGTATTAACTATTAACCTTTTAATGTTCAGCTTATTTACTTTTTTTTTTCATTTGAAGTGTTTGCAAAATGTAATGTAGATAGACTTTTTTAGGACATTCCTTCTTAAAAACAAGAAGTTCTAAAAGAACTAAAATAGCCTACTTTCCTGTTACTTAAATACTTACTAAAATTCTTATCTTGAAAAAACTAGGATCGTTACAGTAAGTGACATCAACAACCGTTTCTACATTAAATTTATGTACAAAAGAATAAATTTCACTAACCACAGCATCTAGCTATAATTTCAACTTCGTAAAGCCATTATTTTCATTTATTTTCTATCACCAATAAAATAAATATTACTTATCGTCCGCATGATTTATTTGCAGTTATAAATAAATATTTAATTTTTCGTAGAAAAAAACCCATAAACTATTCCAAAATGCACTTAAAATAATAAATGTAAATAAACAAGTAGGTTTGTAACAGAATATGTCACTTAACCTGCTTCCAAACAACAGTTGTGTTTAACAGGTAAAAAGGCGCCAAACACAGCATTAATTCTATATTAAACATTTAACAGCTAATTTCAGCTAGTTTCATTTATTTTATTTCGAGAATTAAATAATTATGACTTAAATCGTTTGCAAAAAATTATATTTCAAAGAATAAATATGTAATATTTTTCTCTTTTGAATAGAATGAAAACATTGCTTACCTACATACAGAATCTTGAAGTGAAATATATTTGACGTCATTTCAAACTGATCGATGTCGCAGAAATAAATTTATTTTAATTCATTGTCTAAAAGAATTAAAGTTTCTCAAGCGATTGTTGCCATGGCAATGGTGATTTATTTCTAATAAAATGGCTTCCTATGCTTTTTAAATGAGCATTAAATGTTAAAGTTTTTTTAAGTAATTGAAGTACTTAGAAATCGAATTCTTTTCTGAAATTTTCAATATATTCTCATTTGGATACGCTGAATTTTTTGACGTATATCACTTTTCCGTAGCATTTGTAGTTAAATTCAGCGATTTAAATGACTCGAAATTGAATTTCAATGCTAATTCAATGGGAAATTCGTCGACAAATAGTAGATTTATGTCCGTCCGTTCGTACAGACAGACGGACAAAAAGTATGAAAGTCGGGTCTCTGAGGTCATAGCTTTCTAACAAAAAAAGAATTTTTAAGATCGGATGGATAGAACCGATTTTGGAAGGGGGGTACGGACAGACGGACGGACGGACAGACGGACGGACGGACGGACGGACATCGACCGCATGTCAATACCTACTTTTTTATTTTTTTTAATTCTTCGAATTAAAAAAAAAGAAAAGTAGGCTAAAAATGATTTTTGTGATACTGTGAGCCACTAGGAATTAAAGATATCTTCGTAATCACCAACTGTTTGTTAACGCTTTTGTTAGATATTTAATTCTATTTAAGTATTTTGCTTATACAGATTAAAACATTTTATAAGCTGTTTTAGCAAGTTATATGCCATAATTCCTTTTTCCATGTCCTTTAATAATTTAAAACTTAAATGTGTTCAATTTTTAACTAATGTTTGTTAATTTAAATTTTGTCTCTTTATTCTTAATGCGTTAGATAGATACTGTTATCTCTAGTGTGCTTTAAATTATGATGATATTAAATTCTTTTTGCATTAAATATTCTAGATAACTGAGTTGGCTGGTTATACTGCCCGGGTATCTCGAATGCTGACAGTTTTCGAAGAAGTGACAGATGGAAAATACCAGCGAACTCTCACTGCCAGTTCTTCCAAGTCATTTAAGAAGGCCTCTGACATAAAAAGCTTAAAATTTAAAGACGGGATGCCGGAAATCGCAGGTGAAATGCTTAGATTGTTAATTGCACTGCCATTGCAGTGGGCAGGTAAACTGCAGTATCTAGACTAATTACTTGGTGTAACGAATTTTTATCAATTTTTTTTTGTGTCTATGACGTTGCCGAAAAGTGAAAAAACTAAATGAAACCATGTGTTTTGATGACTGCGTCTGCAATTTTTTTGATATTAGTCTTATAAAGATCTATTAATGATGGCAGAACTGTCAATCAATGTCTCTCAAATTGGCACTCATTGCCGGGCATTCAAAAATATGGTTTGGTGTAAGCTGTGTATCTGGGCAGTTGTCGCAGTTTAATACACCTTCCTGCCCTTTTTGTCTATCTTCATGCCCCTGTGGTGATTGGTTCTTAGTCTGGTAATACTTTTTGTGGTGGATCTATCTGCACTTAAATTATAAAGAAAGTGCTTCGTTTGAATGGAATTTTCTCTCAATTTATATTTAGCGGTTGCATTTGCATCTTGGAGATGAACTTTATTATTATTAATGTTGAGATTTCTGGCTTCCTTGGCTAATGTATCAGTATTTTCATATACTGCGATGTTGACATGTGCAGGTATCCACTGAAGCGTCAGGTTATTTTTATCAATGAGAAAGTGTATTAAATGACTGATTATTTCAGTGCAAAAATGGTTCAATTTATTGTTGTAATTGCTGCAGCGTACCTGGACCACTGAAGAGTAGTAGGCTCCCGCTTAGCTGGACTCTTCATTCTTATCCTTTTTTTAATTCTAAAGGGGGAGCCCAGTCTGTTACGCACTCGCTTAGCATGCAGAAGGTCCCAGGTTCGGGTCCTGGCATCACCAAAATACCTGCCAACCTATAAACGGCCCGTGCAGCCAAAAATGTCTGACGAAAAATACCCCGTGTAAGGGAGTGAATGTTAAATATCCTTCAAAGTCCTAACGCTGCGTACGATGTCGCCCTTAAAAGGTTGCGTTGGGTGCCTATTCAGGTGTAGACTTGTCACCTGACTGTGGTTCTAAAATACGACGCCTGTCGCCAATAGCCCTCGTGTAGCTGTAGTGCGACGATAATTCAAGCCTAACCTTTTTTAATTCCAAAAGTGTAAAAAAATAGCTAAAAAAAACAATCGGCATTCAAAAACGGAATGCTTGAAATCACCGGTGATCTGCTTCTATTGTTAATTTCAGTAGGCCCCTTCTTGGCTGGACTCTATTTAATTGGACCTTTGTCTTAAATGTTTTTTTATAATTGCGTGAAAAAAAGCCGACTTTTACATTATAAATTCAATATCAGACGCGTGCACAAAGCTAGACTTTTTGAAACAGTGAAAAAAAGTACTTTTTTTCACCCAAAAGCAGTGAAAAAAAGACTTTGTCGCACTCTTTTTATAAGATGCCAACATTTCAAGTAAAATTTCGATTTGATAATACTCATAAAATCCAAAGATGTGTCGATCTGCTGTATTTAAAAATATTATGCGCGTGAATTATTTTTGAATCAATGAATTTTTTTTCTCGCGATGGGAATATTTGTTAAGTCACGCCCTTCGAACTGCGAGTTCATTGGTTGCTTTCTTTGACAAAATGTTGAAACACGCTTATTGGTTTTTTTATAGCGTCAAGCGCTCCGAACTGCGAGTTCATTGGTTGTTTTCCTTGACATCTCTTAGTCTATTTTAGTCTAATTAGCACGTGAATTATTTTTGAACCAATGAGATTTGATTTTTTTCACGCAATTATAAAAAATAGTGTATGAAACACGTGCGAAAAGTAAACTTTTTAAAACACGTGTCTTTATTTCACTCGCTCGTACCTCGCTCGTGAAATAAAATCCACTTGTTTTAAAAAGCATTACTTTTCGCACTAGTTGCATAAATATCTATTGTTTCAAATCCCTGAAGTAAAAAAAATGTTAAGAAAAACTCATATGTTGTGTTATTGATTATCTGTGTAATGCTGAAAAAAAAAAATTGAAATCTACTGCCAGACTTCTAGGTTTCAATAAAGGAGAGCCTGTTTTTTTTTTGCTGGTATGTGACATATAATGCTAATAAAAGGGCTTGTTATTTTAATTATGTATTTATTTATAAGGAAAATATAAATGTAAAAATTGAAAGGGAATGTACATCTGCACCTTAATTTATTTCGCTTAACTGTTTATACTCAGTTTTATTTAATATACATAGATATGCTGATATTTTGTTAAGTTTTTGAAAGTGGTATAATTATCTATAGGCATTCACATAATTTTTTATAAATATTAATAATTTAAAACTTGCTTGAAAAGCACTTGTAATATCTAATTATTATTTTTTAAATCGTATTCAATAAATTTTAAATACTGGATGTTATTAAAACTAGTGAAAATTAGTTTTAAATCAATCATGTTTCATTATTAAATTGTTAAATCATCCTTCTTTTTTTTAAATTCTCAAAGAATACCACTAAAAATTAAAAAGTACTGAGAAACATGATTGCTGAATTATTAAGTTGCTTAGTTTTTTATTATGTGTTTTCAATTTAATATTTGAAACCATATATTTGGAGCATTTATTAAAACAATGTATTGCTGTTTAACTTGTTAAAAATAACTTGCTTTTTTTACAATATGACTGTACATAAAAACTTTTTAAGTATTAATTTTCAACACAAAATATCTTTTTGATTTCAAGTATTCTTCTTGATGGTTAAAAATCTTAATTTATTGTTTAATAGGACAAGTTACAGAAGTTAATGGTTTAATTCGATTGGAGGGCGTTCCTGTCATCACTCCTAACTGTGACATTATTGTTTCAAGTTTAACATTTGAAGTAAGTCCATTTTTAAATATATAGAATTTTTAAACCTGAGATATAAATTAACAAAGTTAAGCATGTTCATGTCAAGAAAACAGATTTTATCATTGTTCAAGCCAATAGAATGCCTTTATTGAACTGTAACTTAAACCAAAAAAAAGTTATTCAGTTTGAAAGTTATTCAGTTAATTAAGTTAAAAGTATTAAACAACAAACATAAATAATGAATACATGATAGGGATTTTTTTAATGATATACCTATTTCTGTAAGTAATTTGAAATAGGTTATTTGCATTCCACGGTTATTTTTAATCATAACATCTTGTTAAAGTTTAATATTTCATCAATTGTTATTCCTTGTATTTGAAATAGTTAGGATTTGAGTGTCAACTTCTAGTAAATGTATCAGTTTAAAAATCTGGCCATTTGAATGTTTATTATTTATTGAAAAATAGTTCTACTAAATATCTTTAGTTCGAAGGACTCCTTCACGAACTAAATTGGTTACCAAGTTAAATCCAATAGCAAATCGTATTTAAAAATTTCAATTATGTATTGCCTGTTAGCCAGTGTTATTATTTTGGAGGATTAATTATTCATATATATAAAAGAAACTCTATACTTTCTATTTATTTGCTGTACATTATTTCTTAAATTGAAATTAGTTTATAGAATTGTTATGTAATTTAAATTATATGTATACACAGTATACTTAAACATAATTCTGTATTAAATTTCTTTAGACACTTTCCTACTTACATATTAACTTTAAATTTTTACCCACACCTGCAAACTGTGAATCTAGTTCGACGTTAATTCATTCAACTAACCAACTTGCCTTTTTAACTCGGTAATAACCATTTTCTGGATTTCCGAATTAAAACGAAAGTTTGACGTTTCCTCTTTTAAAAATCTGTCACGAGGTACATATGACATGGATCTTCAGAAAGAAGTTAAAATATCCTGTATTGACAGGTGAAATTCAGAGAGTTTGTAGGTCTGCTGTTACTTGTGAAAAGTTGTGCATGTCTGAAACATCAATTCTGCAAATATTTTATTGACAGGGGCTGGGGAGCCCAGTCAGTTAGGCACTCGCCTAGCATGCAAAAGGTCCCAAGTTCGGGTGCGGGCATTGCCAAAATAACTGCCAACTTATAAGCCCCATGCAGCCAAAAATGTCCGATGAATAATACTCTTTGTAAGGGAGCGCACGTTAAATATCCTTCAAAGTCCTAACGCTGGGTACGATGTTGCCCTTAACAAATAACTGTTGCCAAATAATAGTGAATAATAATGAATAAACAGTTCTAAAATGCGATACATGTCACCAATAGTCCTCGTGTAGCTGTAGTGTGATAATTCAAACCTAACCTAATATTTTATTGACTCTTTTCTTTTTCAGATGAATACAGACATGCACTTACTGATTACAGGCCCAAATGGTTGTGGCAAGAGTTCTTTGTTTAGGATTGTCCGAGGCTTGTGGCCTGTTTACATTGGAAAATTGAAAAGGCCTCCAGAGTTGGAGATGTTTTATATTCCACAACGGTATGTCGTTATCATAAATAGGATTTTTTTCTTATATTTATTTACATTTTATAACAAGTATATTATCTGTTAATATGTCTAGACTAAAAGTTAATATTTTTGGCCTACTTTCTGTTTTTGATTCGAAAGTTTAAAAAAGAATTAAAAAAGCACTTTTCTTTATATTTACTTATATTTTAGCTAGCAGCATATCTAGTAATCTATCCCTACAACTGATAAATATTTTTACTGCCTTTTTTCTGATTTTGATTTTAAATAATAATGAAAATTGTTTTTGCTTATGGGACATTTTGGTCTGTTTTACTATCCCCTTTTCAAGTTTGTTTTAGTTCATGTTTTCATTTTTTTTATAGTTATGATATCAAAAACATGTATTTGTACTTTTGTCCAAATGTCTGTTAGGCAGTACTATGACACTTTGTGTAAAGTTTATTCTAATCTGAAAGGGAAGTGTTTATTCAGAGTTTCTTGTCTCTGATTATATTCAATTAATATGGACTGTAAACTGTTTATAATTCGAACCTGATTCAAGTAGGAAAGTGTACACCTAAAAATTTTTGAATCCAAAGGCCTTTCCAAGAATTTAAAATAATGAAATAATAGGTATTGAATTTGTGTTGTTTTCAGGCCTTACATGTCTATTGGTACTCTCCGTGATCAAGTAATTTATCCGCATAATGTGGATGATATGAGGAGAAGCAATAGGACAGACGCTGATCTTTTTGAAGTCTTGAATATTGTTCACCTTCAGCATATAGTTTTCAGAGAAGGAGGTATTTATTCGGTTATATAGGTTTTTAAACTGTAAGTTTAAAAATGTTTGCTTATGACACACTTGATGCTAATTTTTGAATTTCGCATTTAAAAAAAATATATATTAAATTACAATAATAATCTGATTATAATATGAATATTTATTGTCCAAATTCTATGTAGGGAATCAAGCATTAGAGAAATATATAGTTTCAATTACAGTACATAACTTTAGTTTATAGATCTGATGCTATTTTTAAAAACTGAACGAATTTTTGTTTTTTTATTATGTAACAAAAACTTTTACCATATTTCTATATAATGTTTTCATATTTTTAGTGAACGATCTATATTGAAATTCAAAATTTTATAGAATGTTCATTAAAAATAGTTTAAAATAAGATTTAATTAATATTTTGAAATAGATATTTAAAACAGTGTGTTGGGATGACTTAAATAATAACCATAATATTTCATATGACTAATTGCAAATTCCAGGTGGTTTTATTCCAATGACTATGTTTCATTGTTACAATTCTTAAAATTATTTATTAATATTTTTTGTAGGTTGGGATGCAGTTAGAGACTGGAAAGATGTTCTATCTGGGGGAGAAAAGCAAAGGATGGGCATGGCCAGGCTTTTCTATCACAGGTAAGGATAAACACTAGATAAGAATGAGGGGTTAGGCAGTCGGCTAGGCACTCGCCTAGCATGCGAAAAGGTCCCAGATTCGGGTCCAGGCTTCGCCAAAATAACTGCCAACCTATAAAAGGAATGTGTAGTCAAAAATGTCCAACGAATAATACCCAGTGTAAGGGAGTGCATGTTAAATATCCTTCAAAATCCTAAGGCTGCGTACGATGTTGCACTTAACGGTTGCGTTGGGTGACTATTTAGGTGTCAGGCCATCACTTGACTGTGTTTCTAAAATATGATGCCCATCGCCAATATCCCTCGTGTAGCTCTAGTGTGACGATAATTCAAACCTAGCCTAACCTAATCTAAATGTGTAGACATTATTTTTCTTTTGTAAATGTTTATAAATGGATCCCATGTACTTAACATTTCTAAATAGTAAATTTAGTAAAATTAATAAATATTTAAAGTATGTGTTTCTGAAAACTTCACAGTCTGGTAATGGGTTTACACAACTGTATCCCTCAGAGAGACATTAGGGCATTTTCTACTTTAAACTAACATGCTGTTTTTTATTATAAACTTTTGGTTAATTTTGTAATGAACTTTTAACACTTGCTGACTTTTTAAAATGATTTCAGTTTCAGTTTTTCTATAGATGTTTAAACAAAAAAGTATTATTTATTATTTTCTCAATAAGTTAAATTTTTTAGAATGCAACTTTTGCCAATACTAACTTTCCACGTAATCTAAAAATTCCTATTCCATTTTATTGTCAATTTGTTTATACGATTTTTATGTGTTGTATTGTTCAGACACTAATCTTTTTTTCCCTCTACAGGCCCCAGTTTGCTCTATTAGATGAATGTACAAGCGCTGTTTCGATTGATGTCGAAAGCCAGATCTACCAAGCAGCCAAGGATATTGGAATATCACTTCTGACTATTACCCACAGACCCTCACTTTGGTAAGTAAGCTTTTTTAGCAATTGTATAGTGTAGTTAAGGACATTGCAGCAGTGATTTTCACATCCAGAACTGTGATTTTCAGTTTGTACCAACTTAATTGAATATGGTATTCCTTTCGATTTATACATTTGTATTTGAATACAATGTAATTAATTTCGATTTTGTGCTGAAAAAAAAATTCAATGAAACCCTTCAGAATTTTTTAACCAAGTTTTTGAAGGAAAGTTGTTACGGTTGCTTAGTTTTGACAATTCCAATTTTTTAAAAGTTTTCGTCTAATTTAAAAAATTTGGCTCGATGTTATTTTCAATATATTTTTAACCTATATTATTTTGTTTGGTTGTTAGTCATTTAAATGTTACATTGATATATTTGTTCATAATCTTTGTTTCAAAATCAATCAAGGTTTGTAGTAAACTTTTATAAAGAAAATGCTAATTATAGAGTAATGAGTTTTTTGTAACAAGAGTATGAAAGTTCCTTCCTTATTTAAATTGAAATATTAAAAAATGTAGTTTTCATTTAATTAGTCTCTTGAATTTCATATAGAATATCTTTTCATTTGGCAGTTTAGCTGAAATTGGTCATGTTTGTTAGCAAAAGCTTAAACATTGTATTATCCGAACATGATCTTTTGCTAAATTGAGAATATTGTTCTTAATTTAGCAAAATATAATATTGTCTGGATAAATATAAATTGCAAACATTCCGCTGTTACTTATTAAAAAGCTTGATTTGGATTGAAAGAAAGCATTAAAATGAATCCAAATATACTTTAACATATTGTGCCGGTTCATCACATAACATCCAAAGGCCTAAATAACCACTCTCTATACTTTCAATCATCTTTAGAATAGTGGTTAAAGCACCTGGAATTTAGACTTAACATAGACCCTCACATTGCGGGTTTGGATCCACTCGTTAGCTACCCTGCACCAAAATATATTCATAAATGTGGCAAGCATAACCATTAAATTGTCATTTTTTAAGGAAATTTCTCACCAACAACCATTTTCCCTTGGGGTTGCAATTTCTTTTCCAAATTTCTGTTACCAATTTGTTTTTGCTAATTTTATTTTTTCTTCCAACATAAATTTGCAAACAATAACAAATAATCATTGAATTTTTTAAATGAAACGATCCAAAACTTAGCATGTAAATATTTAATATAGAATTATTACTCCTGTGTTTGGTGCCTTTTTCCCTGTTAAACACAACTGTTGTGTGGAAGCAGGCTAAGTGACAGATTCTGTTAGGAACCTACAGGTTTCGTACAAAACCTTAAAAAAAAAAAAAAAAACTTAAAAAATGAAAATTTTCTTAAAAATGGAGAAAAGTCCTTAATACCCATTAAAATTATAAACAAATCCCTATGAATACCCTACATTTTGGTAAAGTTCAAACTTTCTTTATTTTTTTGTTAAAATAATCTTTTACTTGTATTCTATTGATAATTATAAATTTTAAAATGTATCATATCCTGATTGCTAGACAAACTAAATATTTAAATGTAAATGCACGTTAACTACATGTTTAGTTAAATTTTCGATGTATATTTATAAAATAAAAATCTTTTTACTAAAGAATTTGCTTTCTAAGCTATCATTCTTATTTTCGTTGACAAACAACAGCTGTTAAAGCCGCATTGAGAGCTCTTCTGTTCTTAAAAATCATAGAAATTTTCTAAAAAAGTCCTTAAAAACCCCTTAATTTTTATGTCCTGAAAGTTGCATGAACCCTGGAACTACTTGTTCTCGTTTAGAAAGGATTTTAAGATGATGTGTTCAAAAATAAATCTAATTCTGACTTTTTAAGCATACACTTTTGCCTATTTCCAGTCAGTTTGGATGGTTAAGTAAGATAATAATCGTTCTTTTTATTTTTAGGAAATTTCACACCCACTTACTCCAATTTGACGGAGAAGGCGGCTGGAACCTGGAACCCCTCGATACCAACACCCGTCTCTCTTTACGGGAAGAAAAAGAGAAGCTTGAATCTTCTTTAACGGGCGTCCCCCAAATGGAAAAAAGGCTTAAGGAATTGTGTACCTTATTAGGAGAAGATTCTTCGGTGATGTCGGAGTCTATGATAGACCTTGCAAGTGCGAAAGATAATACCTCAGTTGTAAGCGATTCTTCTTATGATTCGCCGGTGGTGATAGAGAATCTATCTGATTAGTAAATATGTTTTTGTATGAATATTTAACTCTTTTCTGATACCATTTTCATAAAGTACTTGGGTTTAAATTTGTATTTTTATAAACTAATGTCTATGTTGTTATGTTTGTGTATCTTCATATTATTAAGAAATTGTATATCCAAACATTTTTAGTTGGTGATACATTTAGTTTTGCCCAGTGACTTAGTGGTAGTGCTTCGCATTGCCACACCACAATTCTGGGGATCGAGTCCCAGATTTTGCAAGGTTGACTCAGCCTTTCATCTCTTGAGTGGGTCACTAAAATGAGTACCAAGCATGCTTGGGAACTAAACACCGGTGGCTGACCACCTTACCGAGACATATGCCTAGCACCCCAGAGCCCTTGGCCGAAGCAAAAGTTGGAATGGGCACGCCAGGCTTTGGCCCACTAACGAGCCGTTGTGACGAGGAGTTTAGTTTTTTTTAGTAGATACCCTTAGTATGTAATTTGACCAACAACTTATAAAAATTGATAGTATTGCTCAATTATGTACAAATATATATTTTTATTACTTAGTTTTTTTTATAACCTTATATTACCTTATATTGTTATCTGATTTACTTTTATATTCTTTTTATTTTTTGGTGCAATTTTTATTTTCTGTACTTCTTATGCATTAAACTGCAAGCCCATCTAAGCTTATCCAATCTTAAAGTTTTTTCATTTTCCTTTATTCATTTTTAGTACTCAGTATTATACTTTTTAATGTTTTGCAAGAGTTATTTTTTCTTTTTTGTCAATCGCTATTTCAGTTTGTATGATGCCGTTGTTCTTATGTGTAGTTGCTCAGAGCAAGATTGAAAACCAGAACTTTAAAATGTAGCACAGACTATTATTTACTAAAATAATTTCAATTTATTATAACATTGTTAAAAAAGAAAGTGATTAAATAAAGGAAAACACTATTTTTTTTAAAAACTTCAATAGCTCTTTTTATATAGATTTTAAAAGTGAAAATTTAGCTTTAGTCCCATTTTCTACTTGTATTATACTGTATTATATATTTTTTAATAATTTTCTTTTGTTTGAGTTTCAACTCTTTTGTGGTATCATATGTTTCCATATCCTCCAAAGTTTAGCTATATTGTCAAGTACTAACTATTGAATTATATTTTTGTGTTTCTTAGAACCTGATTCGTCTGTAGTATTTAATTGTACTGTTAACACGAATAAGTACTTGCAGAGCTAAATGAGTTCTCACTCAAAAACATCTGTATTACCAATTTTCATTTAGTTGCAAGGTTAATTCAAAAGAATTGAGTCCAAATTCAGGAACTTTTATTGAAACCTTACCAGAATAGGTTTCAAAGTAAATCTCATTGTTCAAGGAGTGTTGAGTTGAATTGGACCGCACTAGAGCTACATGAGGGCTAGTGGGGCTGGGCGTCTTAGTTTTGAGCCACAGTCCAAGTGACAGGGCCACACCTTGGCGTAAAAAGAACGAATCAATGGATTCGTTCTTTAATAATATAATAATACTGGTCCTGGTTTCCTTTTTTTTCTTGAAGGAACCCAACTCAATATTTATAAGCAGCTTCATACACATCAGCATCAGGACTTGGCTGCATAGTTTACATGCACTCTCTCTACGTGGTATTGCTTGTCAGATATTTTGGCTGCACAGACTGTTTATAGGTCGCCAGTTATTTTGGTAATGCTAAGGGCTTTTCACTTGGAAATCAACCGTCTAATTGACTATGCTCCACGAGGGTTGGGGGATGCAGGGTTGCCGCGAGAGAAAAACAATGTGAGTAACCGGTTTCCTTACATCAGTTTAGGTTTTGACTTGCTCTTGTTGTCGAAGAATCCTGATGCCGACAGATTCCTATGCGATAAAGTTATTTTTCTCCTTGAGGATAAATAGGAAAGGTATTGTTTGCCCCTTGAATCTTCATTTGTCATCCAAGCAGCAAACATTACCTTTCCTATTATTATCACTTGATAACAGACAAAATTAGGTGTCCCACTGCCATTAGTGCCTGTGCAGCTCTAGTGAGACTTAAATGCAACTAAACCAAACATTGACTTCTTGATAGATTTTGTGAGATTAAATTATTTTTGTAGGTACTTAGTATATTTAATTTTTGTTATATAACTTTGACCAACCATTAAAGTTACTGGTTCATGTAAGATTTATGTGAAAATTTAGTGTAAATGTGTGAATTGCCTTGGCTTTCGGATACATGTATGAAACAAATGGCTCAGGTTGCATGTAATGTGCCTTCATAAAGTTATATTTTTTAAACTGTTAACATTGTTGAATCTACTTAAAAATGACATCTGTTATGATCAAAATTTACTATTGCAGTCAAATGATATATTTACTGTTCTTTGTTATCTTTATATATGGAAATTTTATATTTATAATAAACATTTTTATATAATAATAAGTTAAGGCTTACATTTATTAGTTTGATGAGAGCTTGTCTTCTGTTTTGATACTATTATCATTAGCATAACTGTTAACAAATAAAAGCTTAAAAATATAGCTTGCATAAAAGCAACACATCACATTTAAAAGTAAAACATTTATTGAACACGACACATCTGCAAATGTGGAGTTACAGTAGATATTTATTTATGTTTGTTTTGTTCAAATGTGCTTGGTGGACGCCTAGAATCTCATACACAGATGCTTATGGCGGTATGTGTATAAGGCTTGAAAAATTCAGCACCCATAGGTTACGTTACGGGTGCTAGAATCTGACTTCCAATTTTTTAAACATATATGCAGCTACAACAATGCAGGCTGAGATTGAACAGGAACGCTTTGCATTCGCTCACGTTGGCTCTGCTATGCGATCGCTTAAAGCTTCGCCATGTTAACGCTCCCGAGAACCAGTATTTAACTTCCCAAACCAAGTGAAGTCATGCGCAAGGGAGTGTCATTTGTGCAAACGACAAGAATGCAAAGTTGACCAATGAAATAATTCGAAAATCTCAGGAAAAAGGTAGATCCAGTTCCGTTAAAGTTTCATCTCAAGCGTTCACTTTTTTTTTAATGAATCGGGTTTTTTTGTCGTGTCTAATGAATCGTTTAAAAGAACGAATAAATTGATTAGTTTTTTTACTCCAAACGAATAGAAACGATTTTTTATCCAACAGATATTTGCTGATAAACTGCACTTCAGACGAATTTAACGATTTTCTCTGAACCAGCTAAATACATTACTGGTCATGGTTTCATTTTTTCTTGCAGAAAATATGATGCCTTGCGTATTTCATAGATATTGAGTGTCAAAAAAAGTAAATAAACAGTTCGTGTGCGATTGCTCGAATGGTGTGAGACCAATTGTCACACGCGAAGGATTTCTTTCAGTTCAAATAGGAAACGCACAAGATCTACGAAACTCCAAACATTCGCCAGCGAATTTTTATAGCATGGCTTTTGAGTTCAATTTCGGCTTCAATTGCTTATGTAGGATTCTGAGGCATAATATTGAGTCCACCAGCACAAATCATCTTTCACATTATAAAAATAACAAATGTTCTGATCGTATGTTTGATTGGCTCTTTCTTGTGCTCACTTGTGACGTCAGAACTTTGATGTGGACCAGTATGGAGGAGCACTTTCATTCGTCGGTGTGTTACTTCCGGGTGGTCTCCTATTGGCTTGCAATCTCGGCTGTGACGCCAATCCAATATGTGATGTCCGAAGGTCAAAACTAGAGGAAAAAAGTATAATTATATTAGCGTTTCATTTAAAGGGCCTTGTATGGTTACAGATCTCTATACAATACCAATTGGGAAACCTTTGACCATGTTTTTTAAAGTGAGTAATATACGGCATGCTCACGAAAACTTGCCAAAAAATTCAGAAGAAAGTTATTTTGTTATTTAAGTAATTTATAAGTATAATTTTAAAGATATTAATTAGTTATAATTTGAATTTTTTTGTTTAGATATTTACATGCCGTTAGTGCTGCCATCTGTAGTTTGTGAATAATTACTAGAGTAAGCAAGGTAGTAAGAGAATTAAATTTTTAAAAAAAGATTTCTTAATTTTTCCATCCTAAGAGTTCTAGAAGATTTATGACATCGAACCATTTAACAAGTACAACACCAATTTGTTTTTTTAAACGGATTTTTATAATGTTTTTAAAGCTTGAATCTGCACACACGTAAGTTAAATCGTTAATTATTCAATTAAAATTTGCTTAAATTAAGTTCTGAAACGGAAAACAGAGTCGCTGAATGTATCTACTTGTACTAAATACGTCAGAAGACTCGTTACATTTGGAAAGCTCATCACGATTGTTCTTACGTTAATACTAGATCTATTTTCTGCGAATAGCTACAGTGGCGGCCAAAATTGTGGACATTTTTTGTAAAGTTTCATAATTTTCAAATTTGGTGTGATTACAGAATATATTAATTGTATATCAAATTAAAAGTAATTTTATCTTTAAGAGAACCACTCTGTCTGCAGATCGCTGGAGCAGTCTATGAGACCTTTGGTCCCATATAATCAGATCTATATACGGACACAACATCATCAAAGTAATTTAATGTAGAATTAAAAATAAATATGAGTATTACAATATCTGTATTACGAATAAGTTATGCAACTAATAGTATGACATGTCTTAGTTTTGCAAGTCATTGAACCACCAAATTGTATTGCAATTACAGCATAAGAGAATCCATTGATTGTGCTTTTTTGTTCAACTAAGATTAGCATAACTTTATTTGTAATACAGATACTTTAATTATGTTTTTTTTAATGAAATTGTACATTAAATTACCATCAACTTAGTATTTAAATGTTTGTATTCAAGCGAAATCTAATCGATGTAAGCACACAGTAAACAGATGAAACACATGGAACTTTCAAAAAATGTCCACACTTTTGGCCACCAATGTAGGTTTAGGAATTTAAGTTTAAATTCACCTGTTAGAAACTGTGGCCGTTTCTTGATAAGGAGGTGGAGGATCCACTCCTCCACTAGCCGATAGATGGCGCCCCAGAACACCTGAAATGAAATATATACTATATAAAAAAAAACTTTTTTAAAAAGGGGTTACCTGAATGAAAACTCTTAATATCAAAAGATGTTTTGCAAGAACCTAAATAACCTACACTGTTAAAAAAAATTACTGAATTTGAAGGAAAAAGCCCGGCAGCTGAGTTGCCGGGCTTTTCCCGTTCCGTTAAGTATTTTCCCGTTACGAAGTTCCGTTTCTTATTTCTCCGTTATTAAAATTTTCCATTTTGAATTTTCCCGTATATTTACAGAAGTCCCGTTTCTTATTTCTCCGTTATTAAAATTTTCCATTTTGAATTTTCCCGTATATTTACAGAAGTCCCGTTTCTTATTTCTCCGTTATTAAAATTTTCCATTTTGTACAGGGTGGCCCAAAAGTAGCCTAACAGTTAATGTTGTACTATTGGTAAGAACTTCGGCTTATTTAGAACAGGTATTTGACATAGTCGTGCTTAGTTTTGTTGGTTGGCTAAAATAAAGTCGTAACTAAAACTAAGCACGACTATGTCAAATACCTGTTCTAAATAAGCCAAAGTTCTTACCAATGGTACAACATTAACTGTTAAACTACTTTTGGGCCATCCTGTATTTCCCCTCGTATCCACCGTAGAATATAAAAATAAATTTAAAACCAGTCCATTATCTACAGTATAATATAATTGTCAAAATTACATATTTTTTTTCAACTATAATATATAATTAAACTATTTTAAAAGGCAACAAACTGTTAGATATTAAATTATAGTGATTTAGCACATTGACTTTACATATTAAAATTACTTTGAAAGAAAAACAGCAAGTTTCAAAAATGTAATGCATCATAATACAAAAAATTAAATTTATCTTTCAATGTAAAACGTTCTTGATTAATAACCAGAATTTAAGACACAAATTATGCATTGTAAAAATAATACTTTTAACCATAAAGATGTAGAGATTAAAGTTTTTCATACTGTTTTTCTTTTTTAGCAAGTAATAACTAAATAATTTTATAATAATATATATGTATCGGTTGAATAAGAAACCAAAGCAATTTACAGAAAACATTTTTATTTCAACAGAAAAAAGTATTACATTTACACTTACCTTGATTAAATTTTTAAACAAAATAATCCAAACATGTCCAACAAAAAATGTAGTTTCACAATTTCCAACACACATATTTTAAAAACACTTTGAGCTTGTATATGAAAAAGATTGAACATTACGTCTGTGAAAAACATCGAAAGTGAGAATATCGAACCAAGCAATGCGACGCACAGTGGGGTATTTGACCGATCTAGCTGGACAAAAACATTTTTTTCACTTCTGGTAGTAATGTATGAAATCTTAAGTTAATTTCGGGTATTATAAGTACAATACAACATTTTACAACAACTAGCTTTATAAACCCGGCGTTGCACGGGTGCACCCTTAATAACAGTGATTGTTTTTTTATGTAAACTATTATTTTATGCCAATTGATACCTCCCATTCTGATATAAGGGGTTGACCAATTATATCCAGGGCCTTCCAGGAGTTAGAGGACTTTCTCATAGACCCTGTCGCCTTGCATGCGGAAGGTCCCAGGTTCGTGTCCTTGCATTGCCTACACAATTGTCGACCTACAAACGGCTCGTGAAGCAACGAAAAATGCCCGACGAATTACATACTGTGTGGAGGGCTTTTACGTCAAATATCCTACAAAATCCCGAAGCTGCGTATGATCACGCTCTTCGATTTGCGTTGGGTGTCCACTCAGGTGTCGGATCGTAACTTACACTATTAAAACAAAAGAGTGAACTCCTGTATGAAAAGTACATTTTCGACACTGGAAATGAGTGAATATTAACTCAGACTGAGTTAAAATCACTCGTTTGGAGTGATACTGTCGCAGTTTATTATACAAAGGATCCACTTCTATAGGGGAAGTGTATTTTCTACACTGGAGACATGAAAATTAACTCAGCCTGAGTTAAAATCGCTCGTTTATTTTAAGAGCGCAACTACCCCTAGTTCGATGATAATTCAAACTAAACCTAACCCATTCTTATTGGACGACAATATCGTGGCGAAGATTGTATTGGATTTTGTCAAATGATTGAATTATTTACACAGCAAGATAGTTAAATAGGAACGATAGAACTTTTGAAAGATATGTGCATCGTAATGTGAATCATCTTCAAAGGTTTTCGTATTTGGATATTAGCAATGTTTTAAGTACTATAGAGAAGCATCTCTTTCCCACTTTCTTTTAAGCTTGGTTTGTGTAGCGAAAGTAAACACTTCCAAATCGTTATTTTTTCGTAATTCTTTTGTTTTTCTCCTCTTACTCCGATCACGAGTCAGTGAAATTTCGTTAGATATCTACTTTGTCCTTTCACAATTTTTGGAACTAAAAATAAACTTTCAAGCCAATCTTAGTTTTCTAGCGAAAATATCTTCTTTTCTTTGAGCCTTATGACAACGAAATTTGAATTTAGTTAACATTTGAACAATCTTTAAACGCGTGAGCTCATCGGAAATATTATCCAAGTTTAAAAGGCAATTTTCTGAAAACTTCAATTTTTCATTTATGTTATTCAAATGCTGTTACTGCATAATGGCAAACAAATTCTTTCCTAGTCATGATTATAACTTTTGATGATCCTAAAACAAAAATTAACGTCTTGAGAGTAGGTTGAAGCTTGCGTACTTTGTTAGATCACATACCTAACGATGATGGAAAATTACTTTTATATCGCAAATTCGCAAAAATTCGCAAGAAATTTTACCAGGTTCTTAAAGCTTAGATTCTAAGCTTTCTTTTAAGCTAAAACTCAAAGCGGAACTTTGCGGAACTATATAACTTTTTGTCTAAAATGTAAATCAAATCGAAGAAAATTGATGATGAAAAATAGAACATTTTCAAAACGTTAATATGCTTAAAATAAAACATTAAAACTAATTAAAACTGGTGGAAAGTATACATTCTTACTTGCTGAATTATATTCAATAACTCAAAAATCTATTTTCGCTGTTTTAATTAGGATAAAAAATAATTACAGCTCCGTCTGTTTACGAACGTCAGAAAAATAAAACCGAACACTTCTGAACAACGAACTTTAAACCAGCATTACGAATGTAAAAAGTCGTCTGCAATTAAAAAAAAGTGTTGTTCGACATTCGCTCATTATTTGTCTATCAGAAATGACTATTTTTTCTTCATATGTTTAGGTTTTTAAAATCGACTTTTGTCCAGCTAGATTGGTCAAATACCCCACTGTGCGACGATGGGACACTTACCTTAATAATTTTAACATAATAATCCAAATAATTCCAACAAAAAATGTAGTTTCACTCTTTCCATCAGCACACATATTTTTAAAATACACTTTGCGTGGCATTAAGTTTGAAATTCTAGCATATTTAAGTGATAAGACCTCGAAATAATACAGCGAAAACCACGGTTTCCTTTTGTAGAAAACGAAAGTAATGAGCAGATGCTTGACACCCGGCTTTTCACTGCAGTATAACTTCGAACATGTTTATTTTCTTTTCTTCAGTTAGACATCATCTGTAGTCATAATAGTTCTGTACAACAAATTCTAAATCCGATTTCAGCTGCCGGTAAAAAGTCGTAACAAAATGTATGTTTTAAAATCATCCTCTTTAAGTTGGCTCGAAACATTATCTCACAACTTTATACAATTTTTAATATGTCTTTTAATCCATATTCTATCACATGCTGATTCTGTCGAAATCATCGAGAGAAAACGAAAAAAAGAATTATTCTTTTTGCATAAAAGAGGAGTTGAGCAGTACCATGCAATCTTCAAAAGTTTTTCCAAACGATTTACAAATATTTAAAGTTGCTTTAAAAAACTATTTTTAATTATTTAATGTGTTCTAATCGTATTTTCAGCAAGAACTGTTTGCTTTACATATTGCTTGCATTTTTATTATACGATTTTTATCAAACTGTTTGATAGAAGTTTGCGAAAACAAAGCATTCTTTGACTGCGCTAAAGCTCAATTCAAGAACGTAGTGTAAATTGGACTGAAAAGCAGCTGCAATAGTAAACAATAGTTATAATTTTGTTCTATCTTTACAATACTTACATATTCTAATAAAGACAATCAGTTTTGCTATTAAAAACATGCAATTTATGTTCTGAAAGGCAAAATTTAAAATTCGAGTTGCTTGTATACGTGCTATGGATTTTTATGTTTAGGCCTAAACTTCAATAAGCCGCCATTGTTTGTAACACTTCGCGTCTAAAAACGGGAAAATTCCGTTTCCGCTCTTTACGGACATTTTCGGTTCGGTTTACGGACATTTCCCGTTTTTAGAAGAAGAAAAACCGTTTTCAGAAGAAGCAAACCCGTTTTCAGTAGTTACCGGAAGGTTCCGTTAAAATCAGTAATTTTCTCTCCTGAAATTTCAGGTTTTTTTTAACAGTGTACTTCCCTAATATTTGAATACTTGAAGAAAATCTCAGAGTACGGACAGACAGACAGAAGAACAAAAAGTTTGAAGGCAAGGTCTCTGATGTTATAACTTTGCAAACCCCAATTTAGACAAATTTACTTTTTTTTCTAAATTTCTACTTCTAAAACATAAGTTGAAATAAGTTGAAAAAACTTAAAAAACTTCTTCTAAAACATAAGTTGAAAGTGGTACGATGAACGGACGGTCACAAAGTATTAAAGATAGAATTCTCATGTCATGCGTTACAAAAAAAATAAATAAAAAAATAAAATAAAATTAAGCGGTTCGAACGGTAGTTATAACATCACGGCTAGAACGGAAGAATTTTGGGGTTACGTATTCTATGGTACGGACGAGCAGACGTAAAAGAAATCTCCACCATGTGAATTACCTAATTTTCCATTTTAATTCTTTTGAGTTAAAGCAAACTAGGTTAAAATGCGTAAATGGATGACGATCGTTGTTGAGAAATTGGTAAGGGTTGAATTTCGCTTTAGAATTAAAGATGCGCGTTTTAAGTCCATGCAATACAGTTGGTTGGATTTGGACAGGTATAATTTTTTTTTTAAATCTTCTTTCCCTTTTTTAATTCGAAAAAATTAAACATTAAATACTCTTTTTCATTATCTTTTGAATCTATAATAATAAAAATGAAGTTTTGTATGCATGTATGTCTCTCTGAAACTCACAAACTAACTTGGCACAAATGCGTAGTTCATACTTGAGTTGCAAAATAAGAGCTTTCAGAGCTCAAAATGCTCTATTTTTAGAGAAAATTCGAATTTTCTGGAAAACTACACCACTTTGGCTCAAATCCGATCATTTTTTTTACTTTCCTGATGCCATCTGCTGAAAAAATTAAATAAAACTTTCAACGAAAATAAAATTGAAAATGTTTATTTTTGTGTTGCCATTACTTTCAGAAACTAAATTCTTTATTTGAAAATAATTGATATGTTTCAAGTGACATATTTACGACCAGTCTTCATTCCAAGGTTTAGTTGATGATTTTTTCATTGATAGTTCTATTGATTGCAAATATGTATATTTAAAATAAATGTGAAGTTAAGCTATAACTGAACTATGATGGTTAATATAGGTTTTTATTTTTTCGCCAAATACGTGGCCAATCTCGCCAAATTACTAATTAAAACTCGCCAAATGGGAATAATGTTTTTTAAGCTATTGCTGAATAATGATGGTTAATAAAAGCCATCGCACTAGAGCTGCATATAAAGGTTTTACGTCTTTGTTTATTCGCTAAATACGTTGCCAATCTCGCCAAATTATTTATTAAAACTCGCCAAATGGGCAAAATGTTTATTAAGCTATTGCTAACAATGATGGCTGATAAAGGCCATCGCACTAGAGCTGCATATAAGGGTTTATGTCTTTGTTTTTCACCAAATACGTTGCCAATCTCGCCAAGTTATTAATTAAAACTCGCCAAATGGGCAAAATGTTTGCTAATCTATTACTGAACTATGATGTGGCCATCGCACTAGAGCTGCATATAAGGGTTTTATTCTTTATTTTTCCGCCAAATATGTTGCCAGTCTCGCCAAATTATTTATTAAAAATCGCCAAATGGGCAAACTGTTTTTTAAAAATAATTTATAGGCTGGTTGGTTGTGCTAAGGTCATTGTGTTAGAGCTGTATGATGGGTGTGTTCGTAGCTATATCTATTTTCTCGCCAAATTATTTCCTAAAACGTGCCAAAAGAGTTAAAAGGATTTATGTATTTATGAGGGAATTGTGATGGTATTTATGAGTGCATTTTACAGTGTATTTTTGATTTTAGAATATTAGGGCAATGAATCAGCATTTTATAATTGATAACGATCCGAAAGAATAACTTAAGTTTATGATCTTATAACAGGTTGTATGGTGCACATACTAGGATCTATTTGATATATTTTTTTAATCCGTGCGAAGTACGGGTATAAATTTGCTAGTATTTAAAATAAATTGTAAAAAAGTTTGGGTTGGCCCCAAGCAAGTACTAAGCAACTCCACAAATTTAATCTCGTGTAAATTTTCAATATGGATTTTTTTGTGTAAATATTGCCTTATTTTTAAAGATAAAACAATAACTCAAGAAACCCTAATGTAGCTAATCTTGTTTATTTTATGAATAATTTTTCATGACTTAGTTTAGTTACATTATTACTATGTAAAATGGATTCTTTATAAGTGCCAAGATTTTTCAATTTTAACAACGACTATTAACATTTTTGCAAGCCTTCCTATTGAAAAAGTAAAACAACCCCATTTAAATTTATCATTGAAATAAATCAACCCATAATTCGCCATCCAAATCCAAATTTATTTGTTGCAATCTTAAAGCCCAAATAAAATACATCAATTCCTCGATAAACTGGTCCAAAAGCTCATAAACCGAAACTAAAAACAAAGGTCAACAGAAAAAAAAGAACGTTTGGGTTCAGAAAATGGATCGGAAACAATCGGTTCAAAAAATTAAGGAGGGTCCATTTTCGTTTAATGACGTCATAAAAGTCATCTCCTTAAAACAAATGACTTATGGAAAAGAGGAAATGACGTTATAAACAACAAACATGGACGACTTTTCCCGCAGACGATTGTCGGAAGTATTTTTCAAAAAAATTTAGCTTCGGCAAAATGGCGACCGAAAAAATGTCCTCGGTGTGACGTTTTTACGGTTATTATCTTACGGAATTCCTCGTTTTAATTCTTTTTGTTGCTGAGAAATGGTGTTGTTTGTTTTTGAGAAATAAAAGATGGCTGCCTCATAAAACGCGCATCTGTGGACGCCATCTTTTTTTTTATGGAACAGCTATTAACCGAAAATGCAATAAAAGTTTAGTGCTTCTCGAAATGAGTATCTTACACTTTTAAAAAACATTTTCAAAGGAAATGTCTTATTTCCCTACTTTTTGTAATTTATAAATTATTAAATGTTCCTTTTATTTAAAAAAGTTAAATGATAAATTTGATATTTTAAAGACAAAAATATTGTTAAGGGGGAGATACATATAACCACCTGAGTTTTGATAGTTTTTCATGAATCATTTTAAAATTCAGTATGTTTATACATTTACATAAAAATGCAAAAATTAGATTTTTTTTGTTTTTTCAAAATGGCGACCGTAGTAACTCGTCTCCTTGAGACCCTCTCTGATAAAATTATCAATCGGCGGGAATTCTAGCTACGTCAAGAATCTGAAAAAAAATATATATTTATCTGAAAATGTTCATAAAAAAACTTCTGGTTTAACCAATAAAAAATAAAAATTGTAAATCGATAAGCCTCAGAATAAAAAAAAGTTTGATTTTTGACCTTTTTTTCAAAGGTTTTTGGGTTTAAAAAAAACAAAAACTGTAGCTTAGTTAGTCAAAGGTTTTTTGGTAAAAAAAACCTGTAGTTTTTAAAAATGTTTTGGCATTTTTAAGGTTTAACTAGAAGATAATACTATAGAAAAGACGTATACCAAATTTTATAAGAATCGCTAAAAATCGCTAAGAATCGAATAAATTTTTGAGTTATCTTGCATGCTAATTTAAAGAAAGTGTTTTTGAGATAAACGGTGCTTTATGTACACTGTAAAAAATTTCCTTAACTTTCCGTATATATACCAGGAACTTTCCTGGCTTTTTCAAGTATCCATCGCTTCGTGATAAGTTCCTGGGATTTTCAGGTTTTCCCATTCATATCTGGCAAAGTTTGCTATGAACCGCCGCCATTGCTCTCGGCGCCTCGCTCAAAATCAGTTATTTTGTAACTTTGTCGGTATAACGAAGTTCATGAAACCCCCGTCCGTGGCCGAGTGGTTAAGGCATCCACTTCAGGATTCAGCCTTCTCAAGAGTGCGGGGGTTCGAATCCCGCCTACTGCCAGTCATCCTATAAATCGGATATCTGTACTGGGAAAGAGTATCGAAAGTCCAATTCGTGACGGATGGGCCGAGTACACGGGGACAGACGTGCTCGTTAAATCTGTGGAGTCCAAAGTCCTGACGGCGTCAGCGTACGTTGTCGCTCGAAGTTCCGTTGGGTGCCCGCTCAGTTTCCAGAAAGGTTCCAGGTATTTTCCAGAGAAGTTACTGGCTAAAAGTATGATTGTTTCTATGTTTTTTGGCGAAGATTACTGATATATTTCAGGAACATTACTGGTAAAAATTGGGCAGCTCAGCTGCCCATTATTTCCCAGTAACGTTCCTGAATTTTTTTACAGTGTATTGGCAAAACCCTCAAGTGCCGAGTTGAGGTGAAGCATTTAAATGAGTTTTTAATCAATAAATAATACGAATTTCAATTTAAAAATTTTGTAGATAGCATATAGTTATCGGCAAATAATTTACAAACCGTCTATTTGGCTTAATATTGAAGCAATTAATGAATTCACATGGTAAATCTGCTTTTTTTTTTGCATCGTCTTGGCAGCATTTACATGAAATAGAACATCCATCAAATATATGTATGACATATCCTGACTTAAACCCCCTAAAATCTTTTAATTTAACCCCAATTTAAACTACAGAAATTAAATACCTTTTTCACATTTCTTTAATATTACTAATTAATGTCTGCACACTGTAAAAAATTTCCTTAACTTTCCGTATATATGCCAGGAACTGTCCTGGCTTTTTTAAGTATACGTCGCTTCGTGATAAGTTCCTGGGATTTTCAGGTTTTCCCTTTCAAATCTGGCAACGTTTGCTATGAACCGCGCCGCCTCGCTCTAAATCAGTTGTTTTGTAAGGTTGTTGGTATAATTAAGTTCATGAAAGGCCCGTCCGTGGCCGAGTGGTTAAGGATTCCGCCTCAGGATTCGGCCTTCTCGAGAGTGCGGGGGTTCGAATCCCACCTACTGCTAGTCATCCTATAAATCGGATATCTGTACTGGGAAAGAGTAGAAAATCCAATTCGTGACGGATGGGTTCGCGAGCACGGTGACAGACGTGCTCGTTAAATCTGTGGAGTCCAAAGTCCCGAAGGCGTCAGCGTACGATGTCGCTCGAAGTTCCGTTGGGTGCAAGCCCAATTTCCAGAACGGTTCCAGGTATTTTCTAGAAAGGTTCCTGGTATTTACCAGAAAGGTTCCAGTTATTTTCCAGAAAGATTCCATGTATTTTCCAGGGAAATTACTGGCTCTAAGTGGGATTGTTTCTATGTTTTTGGGAAAGGTTACTGGATATATTCCAGGAACATTACTGGTAAAAATTGGGCAGCTCAGCTGCCCATTATTTCCCAGTAACGTTCCTGAATTTTTTTACAGTGCAACATCCCAACAAAATAGGCGACTGAACGTCTGTTAGATCAATCGTTCCCACAGAAAATCTGATAAGTCAGCACGTTTTAGAGCTGACCTTAAACATTTTCCCATCACTGATTCTAACACCTAATTGATCGACCAGGTGTATCGCCACTTTGTGGAGCACTCAGAGAGAAGACATCCAAAAATCTTCCCCATAAGTCTACATATATTAAATCAAAGCTACTTTAATTTCAACTAAGTTTCCCTGTCGACTTATACTTTACATGTACAGGGTGTCTGTAAAAGAATGCCCGAGTTTCAAATTGTAATAGTATCAGCTGTAATCGTTCGGCAGTTGTGGTTGAAAGTGACGAATAAAGAATAACTTCAAGAGTTTCAGATAAGCGCATGCGCTTGTACCGCTACATCGTTTTCACAGTTGCAGTGTCATTTATTCCATTACTCTGGACTTGCTGTAGACAGTATGAGAAGAATTGCATTTTCTTTTGGAAGTGTGCCGTATCACTAAAGGCGCACACATTCAGCACTTATAGGAAAAACTATGTAAGTTTTCCTTCAATTTCATGTATGTTTTGTTATACTATTTAGTATAAAATAAACTCCTGTAATATATACCATTAAAACTCGGACATTCTTTTACAGATACCCAGTAGAATGAAATACTGTGTTTGGTGATTTATTTATACAAAGGGAATTTATATTGAAGCAATTATAAGTGACAGTTTCTGTTACAACCCTTTTTTAAGCAGAGAATGGACACGAAAGATAAGTGCATGCGCTTGTACCGCTACATCGTTTCACAGTTGCACTGTCATCTATTCCATTACTCCGGACTTGCTGCAGACAGTATGAGAAGAATTGCATTTTCTTTTAGACGTGTGTCATATCACTAAAAGCCCACACATTGGGCACTTATGGGAAAAACTAGGTTAGTTCCTTCAATTTCATGTATGTTTTGTTATTTTTAGTATAAAATAAACTCCTGTAATCAGGGCCTGCTCTTAAATAAGGCCTGTTAGGCCCGGGCCTTAGGCCCCCAAATTTAAGGGGCCCCTAAATTTCAGTTTCTATTGTAGTAAATGCCGTAAATCCCCAAAATATCATAAAACTAAAAAAAAAAAAAAAAAAAAATCTGATACTTTACTTTGTTTTTTTCTTGGCTATAAATGAGAAATCGGCCTATCGGGATTTTTTTTATCGATATTTATAAGGCAGCCAATAAAACCGTAGCAAAATTTGATACGCAGGTCAATATTGCCAGCACCATCATTTTGGAAATTATACAAAACATTTTCTGTAAAGGGGCCCCCAAAATAGGTTAGGGCCTATAGTCCGGGTTTTCCTAGAGCAGGCCCTGCCTGTAATATACCATTAAAACTCGGATATTTTTTTACGGACACCCTGTATAACATTATCATGATGAAATAAAGTATCGTGCCAGTGTAGAAAATGTCGCCTACCTTGTTCGAGTTCCAGCAGGACGTGCGGCGTGGCTTCCAGTGGCGTGGTGCCAGCCGTGGAGGGCCCGGAGAAGGAGTACGCCCCTGCCAGGCCACTGCCCGTGCTGCTGCAGTGCATCGCGTACAAAGGACCTGTGAAAACAATACAGTGGTGGAAATTGATTTATGGAACTAACATTCTTTTCACCAGATATCGCTTTGTATTAAGTGCTCACAATTCGAATTTTGTGTGTTGTATATTCAGAGTATAATAAAGAATTTTCGCACATAATTTTTTGAAAAAAAAATTATATTAAATAAAAATATATCTATTTTTAGTTTTTTAGCATGTCAAATGGTGGAAATTGATTTATGAACTCAAATTTATTTTTGAACCCAGGTACCAAATATTTTAACTAGTTCTTCATTTGAACTTCAGGGGAGCTTACTATCATTGTTTATAAATAAGATTAAGGCCAAATTTGTTGAAATTTATCTGTTTTATTCCCATTTTACTAAATAGGACAGCTTGCGGGACTACCTGAAGCCAAAAAGGTAAAAAATGACCCTTATATATTATTGTAACTTATCTGCAAGAGAAATCAGCATATTATTTAAACGAACAATAAATATCATTCATAAATATTTGAAGAAACATTCTGACTACGGTAAAAAACATCAATAGAAAAAAAGGTGTAACCCTCGTGGGACGAGGGAGAGAAAAGCAGGATTATTGGACTTGCATCCCAAAAAGTTACCATTTGTGGCAGAATTTGTGCATTACAGGACGAATTTGTTATGAACTATCACTTCCTGTAACTCCCAGAAGAGTAGGACAAATATTGATATCGTCGTCGAACTTGAAATGTTCCCAAATGAAGGCTGGTCCAAAGCTGACTCTTCACCATAAGAACAGGCTATTAAAATATGGTCATAACTACATAAAAATGGATTGGGTGGGGGTGGATTGAGAGAAATGGGAAAAAAGTGAAATTTGCTGACGAAAAAAATTCAATTTGGATGCACGTGATGGTTTAAACTTTTATTGAAAGGATCTTCGAAAATATCCAAGATCTGTCTTCAGCAGAAATGTTAGTGGTGGAAGTTTGATGGTTTGGGCAACGATATCTTATGATTGAAAAAACAAGGTTTCTGAAGGGCTGACAAACATCACTTCATTGCAGATTTGTTCTAGAAAATTCTTTAATTCCTTTTTGTATGACAAAACTATGCTTTTGATTATATTTTTATGCATTATAATGCAAGTATCCACATTTCAAACGAAATGGAAGACTAGTTTAGTGTACAAAGTGTTGTTTATTTGGATCATACTGCCAATAGCCATGACTTAAACCCCAAGGATAACGTCTGAGATCAATTGGTATGAATAATTTACTCAATTGGAGTATAGTGTCAATGGAGTGTGCATCAGTTATGGAATAGAAGGACTTATTCATTAAAAACTGGAAATTGCTTGACCAAAACTTCACCCAAAGTTTCATGTTGTCTATGAAAAACAAAATCAAGGAAGCAATAACGAAAAAAAAAATAGTTTTAGTAATTATTAATTGAGATTAAATGTAAAAATTCATAAATCAATTTCCCTATGCTAAAACTAAAATATCAACAAAAGAAATTGTTTACGAAATTACATAAAATTTTATTCACAGGTATAATTTATAATACAAAGCCTGTTTAGTGCATCAAATTTAAATCGATAAAAACACATTTAATAAAGAAATACTGTTAAAAAACTGTCAGTTCATAAATCAATTTCCACCACTGTAGTAGTTTTAACAGATTTCCATACAATTCCAATGAGGAAACTATTGACCCTGTTTTTATTACAAAAAGAATACGACATGTACTCACGAAAACTTACTTAAAAATGCAGAAGAAAGTTATTTTTCCATTTAAATAATTAATAAGTATAAATTTAAAAATATTAATTATAATTAAAACATTTTTTTTGTTTAGATAATTAAATGCCATTAGTGATGCCATCAGGAAAAAGTGAAAATTACTAAAATTTTGTTTTAATTACAACTAATTAATATCTTAAAACTGTTTGCCCAGCTGGAAGTAGTTATGCTAGTAAATCTTTTTAGCAGCGTAATTCGGTAATTTAATCGTCTCCGGCTGTCTATTTCTAGCCTTCTTCTTTTAATCAGATCGTTAGACCAGGCTTTTTTTCGTATTTTGAGCATCAGTTTTTCTTAATATAACATTAGATTTCAAAACCTTATAATTTACAAATTTTTATTCAGAATGTACTTTTTTTTATCTGGAAATGTTTTTAAGATAATCTTTTTCAAAATAAACCCGATTCTAAATTTTTTTCAAAACACATTTTATTTGAAATAAAAAAAATTAAAATGTATGCAATGAAAACAAACATGGATGTTAACCCATTTCCTGCCCGTTCGGGAGGATATGAGCTTTAACACAGCCAATTACGCCCCGTCATTTAGAACCCTGACTGCGCGCGTACTCACCTCCGTTGAGCGAGGGGTGCGTGGCTCTTCTGTAGAGGCTGCACCGTCGACACACCAAACAAGAGACCAGCGTCACCAGCACAATGACCAGCACCGAACCCAGCGCGGATCCCAGCAGCACAGACTGGCTGGAAGAGGGGAGAGAGAGAACGTTACTTTCATAGTCGAATTTGAGAGAACAGAATTCGAATTCTTTTAGAACTAGATATATGGAAGCACTAAAAATAATAATATAATAATACTAGGGGGAAAAGCCCCCTGCTCGCTACCGCTCGCTAACCCCCGGGAATTTCTACGCAATTTCTATATGTTTGCTCCGCAAACAAACATGCAACACTAATATGAGGATACTGCCAATGCAGGAATGCTCAGATATACAATCTGGCTAGTTTCCGTGGGACTGCTCAATTTTTGCCAGTACTGAACTGCTAAATTTTTCTGTTATGTTCCTGAATATACATCAGTAACTTACCCTAAAAAGTTAGAAACAATCTACCATAAAGCCAACTTTCTGGCACATGTCAAAAAATGTATACTTAGATGTAAAAGAAAACGGGATGGCGCCACTATTATCTTCACTCGATTCCCCATTTACGTGCTTCTTACAAGGGTATCCTCTGGATTCGATCCACCAACATTTGGGTCCACTCATAACCACTTCATAACTGAGCGACATGCCTGCTTGTTAACAACGAAGCATTAGGTAGGTTTGAGCTATCGTCGCACTAAAGCTACGTGAGGTCTATTGGTAACGGGCGTCGCAATTTAGAACCACAGTCAAGTGACGAGCCGACCCCTGAATGGGCACCCAACGCAACCGTTGAGGGTGACATCGTAAGTAGCCACAAAGCATTACATCAAATTAGCCAATTATGTATGTTAAATGATTTTACTTATGATTCTGATGAAAACCCGATAATCAAAAAATAAAAAAAAACACCGATATAAACTTAAAAAAGAAACGTTATTGACGAAATCGGTTGACGAAACTAAACAACATTCGCCAGCCCTAAAATATTTCTTATAAATGTCTTACCAGAGTTTTCACTATGGAGTTCTCCAGCATATTTTCTAATATTTTGAATATTTATGTGATATGACTATATAATATTTATATGGATATTACGAATCTATATTTAGACTAGCACAAACTTCTTTCCCACTTCCATATTCATACATCAAACCATCGAAATCCATTCTTTTTCCTCGGCAAAACTGCTGAAAAGAGAAGCACGAAGTTTCGGAATTTCATTTCGACAAGGCGAAAGACGAATTTTCACGTCACTACTTTGATGGAATCCCATCGTTTATTTGGCGAATCATAACACTCTTGGCGAAAGTTTCAATAGGAACGTTTCTGATGTTGTTACGCTCTTGTTTTCATTTGTGGCGTACTGGATATCATGGGTTGCTTTAGTTTCACTCTCAAAATAACAGATATAGACGAAAAGAAATTTTTTCTATGCAAGCTTTGTTTAATAAATGTTTTGAACAACCAACAGCCACAACAAGAAGTTACATTTTTTGAATTTTATAAGTAAAATATTAGTAGAAAACTCATTTTCGAATACCAAAACAAAAGTAGCGGGGATATTTCATGTCGTGGGTGGTAACAACTCCAACAGCTTTTGTCATTTTTTACCTGGAGTTATACCTTTGTTTTGGTATTCGAAAATGAGTTTTCTAAGAATATTTTACTGATTAATCTTTTAAAATGCCAACCTCTTGCTGTGCTGTTCGTTGTTCAAATCATTTATTAAAGAATGCTTGATAGAAAGAAAAAAATCTTTTAATCGATTTCGCTCATTTTGAGAGACCGAAACAACCAATGAAATCCAGTATACCGGTTGAAAACTCCTGGTCTGGTTTGTTTTGACACTTCTTCATTTTGGCGACATTTGACTCCTCAAATCGTGGCAACCCTTGAATCTCGGATGACACAGGAATGGCATGTTGCGGTGTGTGACATGTTGTTCGAAGTTACGCTTGGTCGGATCGTCTGAATTTTAATACCTCCTCGCCCCCTCCCACCCCTCCGAATCTTTTGCTCCTTCTTTTCGTCTTCGATAGAATCTCTGGAATTCGATTTGACGTCGAGTGGCATTTATTGGAACGATTTTTTTCGACCTGTGTTCGCTGTGTCAGTACGATAATGTTGTAAGCAGAGGCTAGAAAGTTATTTTTAAAGAGTAAGTTGCAGTTATAGCTACTTAATATAAAAAAGTAAGTAGTAACTAACTTACGAAAAGTAACCAAATTACAGTTATTTTTAGAAATTTCAAGTTATAAGAATAACTGAAATTTAACCATCTTACAGTTTTTTTTTTAAAGAGAACCAAGATTAATAATGGAGGGAACAATTAGAAATATAGTTAAGAACAAAAAATCAAAAATGTGTAAAGTTAAATTTTTAATAATTGAATAAATGTGCCGAGCGTCGAACTGAGCTGAAAATATCTGTGAGTAGCGGCCTCGAGGAGTGCCGATATTTTTCATTACTTTGTTACCGCTAAAAGTAGTTAAAAGTAATTAAGTTGCAGTTACTTTTTGAAAAATCTAGATCGTCGATACTTGGCGTTACCAAAAAAGTAACTGTACCAAGTTACGTGTTACTAAAATACCTGGTTGTAAGGTTGGTTGGTGCCGGTCCACTGGCGCAATGGTTAGTGTACTAGCCTTTGGAGCTGCTAGGCTCGGGTTCGAATCCCGGTAAAGGCATGGATGTTTGTGTTTGTCAATAAATGTTGTTATTTGTCTATGTGTTTGTGGCGTCCTTCTTTGTGTGTCTCTTGTGACTGTCTCTTCTGGCGAGCGGGGTAATGGGCTATATAGCCTACGCCTTTCCCTTCTAGAGGGCGCACTCACTGTCATTTGTCAAGGTTGGTTGGTAGACATATATATTTAGGTTTGTGTGCTTGGTCAGAAACCCGTTTATACATCTTCTTCAATTAAAACAGACACAACACACATATAAATGGATCCATCTAATTTTTAGAGACAGAGGCCAACTAGAGGATCCCCAGATTTGACTTGTCCCCCCAAAGGTATTGATTTGGTATGGGAACTTGGAGGACTTTGTGACCATGATGAATTTAACGTGCGCCAGTCACCATTAGCATACACGAGGGTCTCCGGAATGCAGCGGGGTTCGAACTCGCAACCTTAGGGATACCAGTCCAAGACCTTACTGACCAGGCTATCTCTGTCCCCTTCAATTCCTCCTAGATTTTGAATTCCCATTATGCCAAAACTAGTTTGGTTTGGTTTGAATTATCGTCGCACTAGAGCTACACGAGGGCTATTGGCGACGGGCGTCGTATTTTAGAACCACAGTCAGGTGACGAGCCACACCTGAATAGGCACCCAACGCAACCGTTAAGGGCGACATCGTACGCAGCGTTAGGACTTTGAAGGATATTTAACGTGCACTCCCTTACACGGGGTATTATTCGTCGGACATTTTTGGCTGCACGGGCCGTTTATAGGTCGGCAGCTATTTTGGCGATGCCCGGATCTGAACCTGGGACCTTCCGCATGCTAAGCGAGTGCTTAACCGACTGGGCTCCCCAGCCCCCCTATGCCAAAACTAGATGTGATTAAAACGCAAAAAGGCTACCTAAACAACTGACATTAAAAAAAAAAGAAGAAAATTCGCCTATTTTAAAGTTAAAGGTCTTGCATTTTTTTTATTTTGATCAACTAAACCTGCAATTTCTGCTAAAATGAAGAATACAATTTCTCGTTTTTAAGAAAAATATATATTTTTTATTGTCAAAAAGACTAATTTTGATAATTTGAGCAGAATTAATAGTTTGTCAGATTTAGGGAATACAAAATTTAACTTTTAAATCTTTAAAAGTAATCATTTCTCCAATCCCTAACGTTTTCCGGATATTTTTAAACCCAAAATTTACGATCTTTATTTTGCTGTAGCAACATAAAACAAATTAACAGTGTCACCCCCCCCCCAAATATAAATTCAAATGAATAAATCTGTATTTTTTTGCTTCTCTTTTTATTTTTCACACTTTTGAAAGGAAATTTAAAATTGACAGAAATCTATTTTTGCATTCTTAAGAATGACTTTGCACAGCAATGATTCTTTTAAAAATGGAACGAAAAGGACTTAGTGTAAGAATGGGTTTTAATTATTTATCTGTAACAATATCATTTATAAATAAGAAATCATTATTTTAATAACCATTGTTTCCTATAAAATTCTGGTTGCGTTGTTGTAGGAGTTTTGATTTGGTCAAAGCAGTTGCGTTTGAAAATACTGAAATTTCAAAAGCGTTATTTGAGCAAAATAAAAGTTTTAAAAGTATAATTGAAACTTAAAAAGCTTAATTGTAGTGAGCTGTGTAAAGTTTTACTTGGTTTGAGAAGCTTTGAAGACGCATTTTTAGTTGAGAAGCTTCTAAAGCGTTATTTGAACGGATAAAACATCGGGAAAGTTGTTTGATCTGAAAAAGTATTGAAAGAGAGCTTTTCCTGAGCGATCTGAAAAAGTTTTTGAAGTCGTGTTGGTAACTTTGAATTGGTACTAAAATGTGCAGCGAGTGGATTTCTTGGTGTTTTACACACCTGTAAGTACATTTTTAACAAAAACTGAATTTCTACGTATTATGTTCAGAAGTAAATTAAACAACCATGATATTTTTACACTGTAACTAAGTGTTAGAAGTCATTTAAACAATATCAACTTAAATTGTTTTCGTTGAAACAAAATCCTAAGCATTTGTTTGTCAATTTGCTTCTAATTTGTTGAATTCTTAATAAGATAACTAATTATAAATTAGTTTTAATTACATTTCTGCAAAAACCTCGTACTTTAGATGAGTCTTAAACCCTTAATATATAGATAGCCAAATTTTCTCTTATGCATGGATAATCTGCGTAAACTTGTTTTCACTGCATGATATAAAAATTCAAAGTTTAAAAAAAAAAAACTTTTGTTATTTAAATATTGCAATTCTTAAAATTATATTTTAGTGAAAGATTATAAATGACTGCTCCAAACTTCACATTTAAACTCTAAGCTGTGTGATTAATTTCCCTGATTGTGACTACATTTTCCCTGATTGTGCCTGCACTACACTTTATTGTGACTACAGTTTTCCTGATTGTGACCTCTCTTCCACTCGTGTTCAACTTGTGACTACTTCTCCCAAATGTGACTACATTTACCATGATTGTGACTGCATTTTCTATTATTGTGTCGGCATTTTCCTTGATTATGACTGCATTTTGATTGTGACGTCTCTTCCGTGATTGCTCAACTTGTGACAAACTGTGCTTATTCTCTGAACTGTGACAACTTCTTCCTCAAGAGTGTCTTATATTTCTTCAACCTCAACTTGTGACTCAACTTTGACGCTCAACTTATGACAAACTGGGCTGTGTCTCTTCGGTGGCTTCTTTTGAAAGTGACAATTGCTTCTTCTATTGTTGCATGCAGTTCTTCAACATGTTCCCATTTTTCTGTATTGTAAAATATTATCATACAACGACCTCAATAAAAAAAATCACTTTTGCCTTTTTTATTATTGAGTTTTCTTTAACTTTTTTTAAAAACAGATATGTACTTAGGTTTAGAATGTCATGACTTTTGACTTTCTTGGTGGGGGGCAATTAGAATGTCATTGTTCAGTATAATATGAAGTTTTCTTGACAATTTAATTTAAAACCTTTTGTTATTGAGTTTTCTTCAACTTAAGTGTCCCCTTAAGTTGCAGTTACATTCTGAAAAATCTAGAACGTTGATACCTGGAGTTACCTGAAAAAGTAACTGTTACAAGTAACGCGTTACTACAATCCCTGGTTGTATAAGGTAAGTTTTTTACATTTCAGAGTTGCCCTTAGACAATGAGATACCAAGCAAAATCAATGCAAGAGCTGTCCAGTTGGTAAAGCCCTGGACATAAAGCAATGATGCAGCATCCGCTGACCTCGGATCGATTCCGGTTGCCCACGGACTGGAAAGCCCAATCGGTAAGGCGCTTGCCTTGCATATGAAATGTCTCGGGGTCGGGCTCAGTCAGTATCGAAATAACTGCCGATCTATAAACTATCAGTGCAGCCAAAAAGTAATAATAAGCAAATAGTCCTAATATATAGTTCAGAAACTTGGCCTCTAACTAAAAACGGAGAGTGCAGACTTGCAATATTTGAGAGAAGGGTTCTGAGAAGCATTCTTGATGGCGTCAGGGAGAATGGCGCTTGGCGAAGAAACTCTGAGATTTATAGGTAGTTTAAAGAGCCTGACGTCATTAAAATTATTAAAATAAATTGGATGAACTGGGATGCGCATATAGTATGCATGAAAGAGGGAAACCCAGTCAAAAAGGTATTTTCTGCCAAACCTCTCACAACACGAAGACGAAGTAGACCATAAGATGGATTGACTCTGTGGAGTCAGATTTCAAAGTCTTAAAAGTAAAAACCGGAAGACCCAGGCAAAGAGTAGGTTGTCCAGGAGGAGTCTCCAAAAGAAGGCCTTGGCTCACCTTGACCTGTCGTGCCAAATATGCAGAAAAAATGATGATGATGCAGAAAAAAAAGTTCCGTGTAGAAGGAGTTCACATTAAATATGCTCCAAAGTCCCGAAGTCGAGGACCGTGTCCACTTAAAGATGAGTTGGGTGACAAATTCAGGTGTTGCTGATCGTCACTCTACTGTGGTACTAAATTACGACGCCCGTTAGAAAAAGCCCTCGTGTAGCTCTAGTGCGACGTCATTTAAACTCAACTCGAATTCCGGTTGCCCATAATGCTTTTCTATAATCAAAAATCCTACAAAAATAATCCGATTACATTTTTGACACCAGAGACATAACATAGAGTGGACTGCGCATTCATAGTAAAGCAGCTTAGGGATGGAAAACCAAAACCGGTTTTCAAAAAACCGGTGGTCCCGGTTTTGATTGAAAACCGGTTTTTTTTGTATGAGGCCCTACGGTACCGAAAACCGGTTTTTTAGGGAAAAACCGATGGAAAGTGGAAAACCAGTTTTTTCTAAAAAACCGCTATCCCTTGCAGATTAGCATTATGTCCTAAACATCATAAATCGCCAAGAGGGGAAAGGTTGCTACATATGGCAACTTAACGCTACCGTTTCGTTACGAACTATTCCAAATTGTCGCAAGACCTGAATATCAGCTAGCAAACCGAAGTGGAGACTACCATCAATATCCATGTCACGTGGGTTTCTGCCAATCACGGAAGCTTGAATTTTTTTTAATGTTTTTGCAGACGATTTTTTGAGCATTGTTGGAATTTTTCTCTTTTGGCTTAAATAATAAATATTTAATTACATTCTTTTAATCTCTGAGCATGTTAACAATCGTGAATGTTGTACTCTTAATTCAGTAACGTGTTCAGTTTGTGCAAGATGCCAAATGCTTGTGAATTCCTAATTGTAAAGAGGGGTATAAAAAGGATTAGTCACACTTTCACGGGTAAAATTTATTTAGTTCTGCATATATTTAGTAATTGTGTGTTTGTCATAAACTATAATTTCTATCGAGGAAATTTATTCTAAAAGCTCTTTTTTATACTGAAGAATCATATTCATGATTAAATCAACGTTGTTAGAACTCTAATTATAATGAATATTTTGGGCCAAGTCAATTAAATTAATGGTCTGAACATTGACAGCTTAGAAGTAGAATATTTTTTTACAATTTGGTCAAAACGAAACCTGTTTTTGCAATAGTAGTTTTTGAGTTATTCATATTTAAAAAGTGGAGCATTTGTTGAATTTGGAATATGTTGATGTGTTTTAGAAAGTTGATTTATTCCAGGTGAAATAAAGGAAGAAGCAATATTTCAAAATATATATATATATTTGATTTTTTTTATATAAAGGAAGAAGCAATATTTCAAATATATATATATTTGATTTTTTTTTTTTTAAAAATCGGACCGTTAGAACGAAAGTTATAGAGACGCCAGAAAATATTCACCATGTCAATACCAACTTATATTACAGCAACACTCTACATAAACCTACTAATGTTCTTTTAAATTAATTTTTAATAAAGAGTCCACATTCAATTGTTCAAGTAATCTTAAATAGACGCACAAAATCAAAGAAATAATCTTAAGAGGATCTTAAAATACTAGCGATTCATCCTTGCTCCTTTCTAAGCTTCTTTATCATAACATTAGATTGTCGGCCTCTGTGTTCAGGTCGTTGTGGAAAAACTCGCCAAATGGTAAACTCGCCATAGATGCGAGCCAAACGCGACACAGTCATGTGACTGTGTAAGTTAGATGTTTAGGACACTTTAGGTTTGCCAATGCGCAGTCCACTCTATGTTATGTCTCTGTTTGACACATGTTTTCATAAAATTTAAAAGAGTTCAAAGTGCTGACGCTGAGTACAATGCCACCATAAGGTTGCGTTGGGTGCCAGCTGAGTTGCCGGCCTCTTTACGTAACAGCGGTCCCAAATCACGAGTACTGTCGCTAATAGCTCTCGTGCAGCTCTTGTGTAACATTAATTCAACCTAAATAAGAAAACAAAATAAATCTGATTGTCGATGGAAAACTGGATCGGACACGCCTATGGTGACGTCACAACTATGTCAAACATTGTTTTCTACTTCACAAACAAACTACGCTCGACCTCTCTTTTTAAACTATCTGTTATAACTTTGTCAAATCAATGTAAAGACATTCCGTTCTTTTGACAACATAGAGTTGCTGTTTTGGATGTTGTGCCGAAAACACGAGTTGACATATATTTTGATTTTGTTATAGACTCAAAATGCGCTTTGTGATTTTTTATGTCGATGCTTTTGGGCAAATAAATTGTTTGTTTTGAATATGTTGACGTGTGTGAATATTAAAGCGGGCATTTTTGGTGTTGTATGTTTCGGTGTATTGGGTAGCTTGTTGTAGTGGGCGGCAGCTGCTAAACAGCACACACAAATTCTTGACTATCGGAAAGTGGGGACAGCAGTCGGTGCTTGCCCAGAATGCGAAAAGTCCCTGGTTCGGGTGCAGGCATTGAAAAAATAACTATAGTCCGACCACGATAACTTGGCAACCAAAATATTTTGATTGTGGACCAGTCCACTTCGAAAAAAGGTAAGGAAGGTTTTGGTTTTGGGCAAGAGTTACTATGTTTGGCGATTCATTGCTTTTGGGCGCATATTTCTTTAAGGTTTAGAAACAGACTATCAATCGAAGGGTAGATCGAACTTGCATCGGGATTACTCTTATATTTCCCATTAATACTTAAGTTATAGCGTCCCTCGGTGTAATTCCTAGTCACAGTCATATTTTTAAGTTTTAAAACCCTTCATCAAAATGAAAAAAAAAATCATAGAAGTATACTGGGAAATATACTCAGTGGAACTTATAACTTAACTACGAGTTTGTTTATTAATTTTGAACTTTTTTTTAGCAATGGTTAATTAAATCTCTGTAAAATAATCATAGATTTAGTTATTTCACGATTCAAAATATCAAAGAAATACACGTGTAATCGTTAACCGCTACCAGCAATCAACAACAATCCTCTGTAGCCGATAACTGATGTGCAGTTCTAGTGAGATACATTATTTACAATCGCACTACACCAACAAACCCTATTCTCGCCAAACGCCTTGAGCCGGCAACCCTTCCTCCTTCGGCTTAAAACCTCAATTCAAAGTGGAATCTTCCACAATCAAAATATTTTGATTGCCAAGTTATCGTGGTCAGACTCTATACCGACCTATAACAACCTGTTTAGCCCTAAAATGTAAAACACGGTCCAAATGGGTTGCTCGTTCTCGGAAGGTCCCGCGACCGAATCCCGATGCCCCTGAAGACCCATCGAGTATATGCGGAGTACGTGCTCGTTAAATCTGTGGGTCCGAAAGTCATGTGGGCAGACATAGTGCAGTTTCCCCACATGTACAGGTCCCTGGAGACTATTTCCCTCTCCTACAGGGACATGTCTAAATTGCGGAGGTGGCGATATATGGGCAGAATTTGTCACTTATGTGTGCGTGGGCATGTGGAGTCTTCTTACTTGACAATGTTTATAATCGGGTCTCTAACCAAGCACACAAATATAAATACCTACCAACCAAACCTGTCCAACAAATAATATCCCGTTTATGGGAGTGTACTTTAAATAGGCTCCAAAGTGCCGATGCGATGGCGCGTACGATAGTTAAAGTTAGAGTTAGGTTACGGGAGTCGAATGGGTGTTTCCGTAAAAAATGTCGGTTTTCTGTTTTTAATTTTTTTTTTATTTTACATATCTTTAGGTTTAATTTAAGACCAAGATCATCAATTTATGTTTAGTGGCTTTATTATAAGCATTTTGAGAAACTCTGAACATTAGTTCTTACCTAAACCTTAAATTTGATTTGCGTTTATTGAAATATGAGGTTTTTCAACAGTTAAGAACAATTTTCTGAGGAGCTATAACATATATATCAATATATGTTTCTATATTATTTCTTCCCCATTAACAGCTCTTTAATTTACACTGAGGAATTTTGAATATATCTGCCCCCCCCCCCTAAAAAAGGGAAAAACTTTAAATCTGTTTTGTTTTTCAAAACATATTTAAAAAATATCACAGTTAAAGTATTTTTCCATACTTTAAAATATTCTCAGCTTAAGTCAAAGAGCTATATGTAAGGAGCAAAATATAAAAAGTTTAAATGATATCTCATATAGATCCTGAGAAAAATGTTCCTATAGTTAGAAAAATTAACATCGAACCATCCGACTCTCTTTAAGTAAAGCGAAGAGGGCTGGGGAGCCCAGTCGGTTAAGCATTCGCCTAGGTCGTGGAAGGTAACAGGTTCGGGTTAGGGCATCGCCAAAATAACTGCCGACCTATAAACGGCCCGTGCAGTTAAAAATGTCCGACGAATAATACCCCGTGTGGAGGGAGTGCACGTTAAATATACTTCAAAGTCCTAACGCTGCATACTATGTCGCCCTTTACAGTTGCGTTGGTTGCCCACTCATGTGTTGACCAGTCACTTGACTGTGGTTCCAAAATACAACGCCCGTCGCCAATAGCCCTAGTGTAGCTCTAGTGCGACGATAATTCAAACTAAACTAATGTAAAGCAAAAATTACTAAAACCATTACGTATGAAACGTATCCTTATCTTCAAACTGAAACTGGGGAAACCCGGAGCATAATTCAAACAGGTGTGGGGAGATTTGCAGGTTGGAGATTAAACTCTGCCTCTCAAGTCATTTGTCAAAAGCTGCCACCGAAATCAACGGCTCATTGACCAATGAGGCCGGGGATTTAGGGTTGCCTTAACCCGACTTTAAAGGTGCTGCATATTATTTCCACAGTCGCCAAGTTCATTAATTTTTTTGTAGTTTTGTAGAATTAAGTTAATAACGACGGTTTAGTGAATACCATCAACATTTTCATTTCCGAATAAAAACGTTAGCTTTTAAGTATTTTTTTTAAAAAAAATTCGTAACTTAATGTGCTCTGCATAATTTTTTTAGGATAATTTCCTTTTTAATTGTCTCACAATTTATTTATTTAAATAAATTTAATGCAGAAAGCTCATTTTCGCGCTGCAAATTTTCTTACCACTCCATAAATAAATAGATTTAAAAAATAATTATACATAAAAATTATTAATAATCTTTTTAAAAAAGATAATTATACATCTTATAAGATGATTTCAATAACTTGTAAACCAAAAAAGTTCTATGGCGTCCACCATTTGCTCATGCGTGATTTTCTGAAAAACCTCATAAAGATTGTCTGACAGGTTCTGGAAACTGGTGTACCAAATTTGAAGTCCATTGTCTTACTGTAGAGGGCAGAAGAGTCCCTTCACGCGGACGGACCAAACGTTCCAAAAATCCATCATTAGAATCAACACCTTCTAAAACTAGTAAAAACACAAACTTTCCATTTCGGTTAAAATTTTGACGCCCTTCGCCAATAACCCTCGTGTAGCTCTAGTGCGACGATTATTTAAACTAACCAAAACATTTAAGATTTTCATTCCCATAGAAATACTTTTATATTTCCGTATATTTCATATTATCATATTATTCTAATAAGAAATGTTGCATCTCTGGAATGCTTCATCCTTATTTGTGCCACCCCCGATAAATGTCGCCATTTGGCATCCGCCTTGGCGCGTTTTGATTTATCGAGTTGACAGCCGAGGGAGTCGTGTTTCGTGTTAGGTATGAATATGAGATGAGGAAAGCGGCCATTACTCAAAAACGGAATCGGATACACGGGCTGAAAACGGAGGATAAGAAGATTTTATGGCATTTTTATGAAATATTTTCTTTGATACATTATCCTTGGATATAAAGTTCCAGTTTTTAGTAATTCATTTCTTTATCCCTTGCAGATCCCCACCTGAAAAAAAATTAGCATCGACTACTATCCGTTTTGTTGTGGGCGAAACAACTCGAAACAAACCCACAAGAAATATATCTACAAAACATAGTACACTCTTAAAACAAAATAGTGAAATCCACTCCAGTAGGAGAAGATGTATTTTCGACACTGGAAAGGAGTGAATATTAACTCAGACTGAGTTAAAATCACTCGTTTGGAGTGATCCTGCTGGAGGTTTAACACACAAAGGATCCACTCCTTTCGGGGAAGTGCATTTTCAAGACTGGAGGTGTTAGTAATTTTCCTATTTCGATCATAGAGTTTCGGACTATTGTCTTTGGTTGTTGCTTTGTAGGTACGAACTGGACCTATTCACTTACCTAGCACAAGATTCATTGTCAAGAAGAAAATGCTAGATGCAAATTAGAAGAAAAATGTAAAAGTATATATTCTGTGATATTTTCTGGAAAGTTTGTTCTTTGTTCTCTGTTCACGATGTTGATGTTCTTTAATAAATGATTTTTTTCCACGTTAGACTTTGATAGCTTTATTGCTTCCACTGAGCATTATGTTTTTTCTAATTAAAATCCCCAACAAGGGTTATGGGCCCGTTTAGCCCAACCCGAAATTAAGTCATAAAGCTAATTATTTTAAATTAAATTAAAAGTCTAAAACGTGGTTAGTATGTCTGGAAGTCTAGAGACGGTAACTTTTCCCAAACTGGGAGACTTCAACTATTCGTCGTGGAAGCACGATATGAAGTTAATTCTGATGGACAGAAACCTGTTTGAGTTCGTCACCGGAAAAGCCGTACCATATCCTGAAACAGCACAAGAACGAGACAAGCGAGATTATTCTTGGAGACAACAGCGGGCATATTCTACAATAGTTCAAGGAGTAGAAAGAAAGTACGAGACGCTGTTGGTTGATACTGAAGATGCGAAAGAGGCATGGGACATATTGAAGGCCAATTTTGAACCAACTTCACGTGCTCGTTTGGCGGGACTTATTGATGACTTTTTTGACCTTCGCTTCGACCCGAGCAGTGAAACCATTGGAATATTCGTGAAACGAGTAACAGAGAAGCAGTTGCAAGTCAAAGAAGCTGGATTTGCCATTCCTGATTTACTGATGTGTTTTCAACTAATAAGAAGACTTCCGCCTGAGTACGACAACATCGTGCAGCTCTTGTATCGTCTAGAAGATAAAGAGTTTACCGTGAAAGAAATATCGGGACAGCTCATTACCGAGTCTGGAAGGATAGACTTGAAGAAGAAAGATGCTGGGCTGGAAGAGATGCCAATAGGGGACGCCTACTCAACAAAGTTTCGAAGAAAGAAGCGGCAAGTGAGAAAGAAGGAAAGCAGTGGAACCGGTCTGGACCAACCAAGAAGACAACAGGGGAACGCAGCCGGTAAAGAAGTGTCAAGAATGGGGCCGTCGAGATTAAGCTGTACATACTGTTCCAAGGCTGGACACACCGAAGAAAGCATAGAGGTAAGAAATAAGAAGGAGAGATCATTGGCCCAAGTTTCTGAAGCTATCACTGTAACCGGTACGCCATATTGGAACAACCAGAAGCAAAACATTCCATATCGCGATACTGTCTGATCACTTCTTTGATTCGCTGCTGAAATGTAACATATTATTTAGAAATGATTTTGATTCTGACACAAATATAGAGATATTTTTAGTTATTCTTTCTTCAACATGTTTTCAAAGAAGTTTCTCGGAGTATAAGTAAGTCTGCTTTTATATTCCTAAATCGAAATTATTTTGTGTTGTGATTGTTAAGAATAGACATTTTCCCCTGACTTCTTTGATTATTTATAAGCATTATTACTGACTGAGTTTTAAATTCTGATTTTTAAACTTTTTTATGTAACTTTTCTAGATAACAATCGTAAATTTAGCAAAGTTTTTAATCTTTGTTGACGTTGCATGACATTTTCTTGAATTGACATTTTCTTTTCTTTCTTTCCTTTTCATTCATAACTAACATTTTTATTGTGTGTTTACATTTTAGATCAAAAGCGTTTGTACAATCAAATCTCACAAATGCTCAAAATTGTGTTTTTCACTTAATTTTAATGTACATGTATTTGCCTTGTGGTTATATGGACTATTTAGAATTATTATTTAGACAATTTTGCATGTTGATATCAACACTAATGTTACATGAATGGCATTTTTTATTATTATGCTCATTGCGGTATTTAATGCACATTGACATCAGCTTGGCATAGAACCAACTGAAAATCATTTTATTCATTTAATGTGCATTTTAATCTACTAGTATTTGAAAGTGAGAATAACACTCTAAATCCCTTGCCGCATAAGTAAAGAAATCTGTTCGTCAGTTCTATAAACACATTAAAGGTCGGTAAAGTTAATAATATTGAATTTTTTGGTTTGTTAAATTTACTTTTACAGAGTACTTATGCCAATTGAATTCAAATATAAATTGTCATCCTACAAATCATAAATTTATTTCTCTTATACAATAATAAAAATTAAATATTCAAAACCGAAAATAAGATAATTGTACACATTTGTCTGAAAAAAGAATACTCTTTCTCAATTTTAAATTTGTTGTGGTTTTATATTTTTGTTATAAAATGGTTTTATAAGTATTTATATTTATAAAAAAAACTAAATTATCTTTTTCATTTAAATAATATAATTTCAATGAACAAATTGTTATTTACACAAAATAATTTATTTGTATTATATAATAATAAAAATTTGTTTAACAACAGAAAAATAAAATTGTTTATTTGTGTCTGAACAAAGAATATACTTTATTTATCAATTTTAAGTGTCGAGGTTTTAATTTTATATTTTAAAATTGTTTCTATTTATTTATACTAACAAAACCTTTTAATAAGCTTTTTCATTAAAATAATACAATTGTAATGACTAAAGTTTCTAGAAAAAAATTTCTTTTAAAAATTGAAACGTGAAATTTTTTATTTAAAAAAAATAATTATATTTTCATATAAAAAGCTAATTTTAAAATTGAAAAGAAAAAGCTTGTGCTTACAAAATAAAACGAAAAATAATTGTGTTTTACCAAACACTCTTGTGTACCAAAACTATTAGTAATTAAGAATTAAATAAAAATTAAATTTTAAAAAATAACTATTAGTATCAAATATCAAAACTTTTATTTATCTTTTGATTAAAATTATAATAATTTAACACTATGTCAAATACTTTTTTAAGGGATTAAAAGGTTCAAGTCCATATTATACAAGAAGTACCAGTGAGTTTATTGTCAATTTGAAAGAAAAGTGCAAAATGCGAACAATTGCTTTCCCACACATTGCTACCCCACACTCTCGCCGTTCTTTTTGGTTGATCCAACATGGCCGCCACTCCCGTACAGTTACTTCAAGCGAGACTATGGGCAGGAATAGGGAATGTTCCCTCCTGTCTTTCTTAGCTCTATGGAAGAAAGGTGCTTCAAGAAGAAGAATCGACAAAAGGAAGATGCTTGGTGTAGTGAAGTTTCATCGTCGAATGACAACCCAATCGCCATGGCAGCAACTACAACCAAACACCTTGGAGAATTTCTTGTGGATACAGCTGCAACTTCCCATTTCTGCAGTCACCAAGACTGGTTCGTGAATCTCAAGAGAGTGACTCCTCAAAATGTGCTGGTTGAAGACAGAGGCAGTACGTCTAAGGTGCTTGGAGTTGGAGATGTAAAGTTCATAATTAAAGACGAAAGAGGTAATGTAGCTATAAGGTTAAAAAACGTGATGTATGCTCCAAACATGAGGAAAAATTTGATTGGAGGGGCAAACATTGATTTAGCTGGTTATCACGGAGAATTTGGTAATAGTAAAATGGTTATATATGACAAAGATAAGAAATATTTTTGTACTGCACCCCTTGTAAATAAGCTTTATGTTCTAAGAGGATATCCAGATAAAACTAAAGGTTTTGCAGCACTAACTTTAAATTCTGAATTGGTACACCGGAGATTTTGTCACATTAACATGCCCTTAATTGAAAGTATGAGTAGAAATAATTGTGTAAAGGGAATAGAGAATCTTGATTGTGCTAATGTTAATTGTGAAGTGTGTAAAATTTCTAAATCTACTAGAATATCTTTTAAAAAGGACTATCTACATAAACGTTCATCGGATAAAGTCTTAAATCGTGTATTTATGGATCTGTGGGGACCCGCCCCAGTAACTTCTTTAGGGGGGAGTAAATATTTTCTCTCTGGAATTGATGACTACTCTCGAAAAGTCGAAGTTTTCTTAGTCAAATCAAAAAGTGAAGTTTTTGAATGCTTTAAAAAGTATTTAGCAAAATCAGAGAGGGAAACGGGATCAAAAATTAAATGCATTCGCACGGATTGTGCGTTAGATTTTTGTCATTCAGAGTTTGAGAAATATTTGGCAGATTTGGGTATTAAACATGAAAGAACATCGGTTTATACACCTGAACAAAACGGCGTGGCAGAGGTTTTTAATCGAACGGCGTCGAGAGGTTTTTAATCGAATCGTGAAAATTAACTCAGACAGAGTTAAAATCGCTCGTTTGTTTTAAGAGTGTAGCCCTATTCAGGGCAGTTCAAAGATAAACACACATTTGGAGCCCGGGTGCTCTAGGACCCAATACGCTAACAGTCTAAGCACTGTGCCGGGTGCAGGGTTCAATTCCCACCTTCGCCCTTGGTGTACTTTTCTCTCTCTGTGTCAGTAAAAAATCTGGGACACATACAGAAGTAAATTAAAACAGAGAGCAACAGTAGATTTCAAAATATTTGGTTAAAAGACAGAAAAATCAGTTGATTTAAAAGCGTTTGGCGACGCATATTAATAAAAGAATTATACAATTGATAAAACAATTAAAAGGATAATAAAAAGCATACGCGGTATATGCCCAGGGCCCGAACCTGGGACCTTTCACATGCAAAAGACAAGCGTCCTACTGTCTGGGCACCCCGATTCCTCAAGAGAAGGATATGATGGTAGGGTAGGGTAGGGTACATATATATTCCGGCTTGTGTGCGTGATCAGAGACCCACTTATAAGCCTTTGTCAAGTAAGACAGACACAGAAAGAGTTTTTACTGTCACAGAGAGAGGAATTACACCCAGGGCGAAGGCGGGAATCGAACCCGCACCCGTTACAGCGCCCAACCTGCTGGCCTGCGATGCTCTCCACTCGGCCATCCGGGCCCCCCCTCAAGAGAAGGAATAAGGCTTCCTATATTGGCTAGACATTGCCACTACTTTCGTTTCCCTTTTCCATTTCTCAAGAAGTGGACGAGAACAATTTATCACGGGGAGAGGAACTGATTTTGTTCTTGTTGGAGTAAGTAAGTCCACGGCTCCCCATGGGGCATTACTAACAATTTCATTCTTTTTCGGACACTTCATTTATTACTACGCGTTACACCGACGATTTTTTTTCTCCTGTTTTAATATGTCACGTTGTTTTCTCATTTCGTGTTTCTGGCAGTAGGAACTGATTGCCAGTTTTGCACGTATGTCATTATCGTTAGGTTAGGTAGGTAGGTTGATATATGAAGAGTACAAGGGAAGAACCACTTGATTTCTTTAGAGTCTTTCCGTAATTGTGCCCGCTTGGCGGACATTGGCAACCGGAAACTGGTTTTTATTTTGGTTCTCTATTCGCGGTACAACGTGTAACTCGTATCCACTGATCTCTGGCGTGAATCAGGGTTGCTGTGAAAGATAAACAAAGCGCGTAACAGGTTTCTTTCACCAGTTTAGGTGATTTCTCGCTATCATCACCAAAGAGGCTATTAAAGAAAGCCTTCTATAAAATAAAGCGGTTCTTCTCTTCATATGTTCTTCATATATATTTTCCGGCTTGTGTGCTTGATCATAGATCCGTTTATATAAACCTTCGTCAAGTAAGACAGACACAGACAAATTTTTTGCTACGCAGAGGGAGAGAAAGTACACCCAGGGTGAAGGCGGAAATCGTTTCTGCACCCGGTACAGTGCGCAGACTGTTGGCATAATGGGCTGCGATCAAATCCACTAGACCACCCGGGCCCCTCTATACACAAATAAATAAAGTGAATATCGAAATAGGCGAACCACCCTTTTCCAACCAGAAAAAAATGTAGTTTAGGGTCAGGCGGGAGTTGGCTACTTGCCCAAGAGGAAATCGGTCAATTTTGAATTTGGAATAAGAATTGCGGCTAGACAGAATTACAAAGAAACAATCTATACTGCATCACCACAGATAATTGCGTCCTCTTGATAAAAATAATTATTTGTCAAAGATCTCTAGTTATTTATACCCTTAAAGATTTTGGCACTTTTACAAGTACAATTTAATTTGTAATTTTATTTCTATTTCAGTATATTTGTAGTTGCTTTCCTTTACGTTTAAAACAACGAAAAAAAAAATAATGAAAAAATCGGTACTTTAGTGTGAAAAGTTTCAAAACTATTTACTTTAAAAAAATCTTTTGATTTTAAATCGGTTTCAAAGCTGATTATTATGATTTTGTTCATCCTTATCATTTTCTGGCATTTTATATCGTATTTTATACAACGAAAATAAATGTTGTTTATTAATACTTTTTCTTAGAGCGTTTCTGGTGAAACTCGTTATTAAAAAACACAAATATTCTCTACCCAATTATTTTTAAAACAATGGGCAATTCAATCATTGAATTCTCTTTTAATTTAAAAGGTAAATATGACCATTGTACTTTTCAAAATTATAGAATTTGGTTAAAATTCAACAATTTAGTTTATTTTTAAAAATTCCATTGTTTTTCGTAATTTTTATCAAAGCTATAATGAAATTTGATTATTGATTAATGACTATTTGAAAATTCCATAAAGAAGCTCAGATGTTTGGCGATTTTTTGTGGCCCTTCGCTCTATATAAAAAGCCAAAATTGCAAAAAAATCTTTTGAATCCTAAAAAAAAACATAACACTTTTGAAAAACAAAATAGTTTATAATAAAACTTTTATACCTATTTATTTTGCTGTTATATAATTGCTTAGAACGAGGCGTTCTTTTTTTGTCAATCTAAAAAAAATCTAAGAAAGTGGACTAAAGGTTTTATTGAAATTTTTAAAACATCAATTTAGATGATAAGATTTCTCAAACCTAAATGTCCCCTTCATCAAAAGTCGGACTACTATTTTTTAATTAGTCGAGTAATTATTATCTTTCTAACTTAAATAGATATTTAACCCTGTAATGCATGCATTTTTTTCGTCTCCCCCCTTCCCCTCAAAAAAAGTTATTTGTAACTTTAATAATCATACATTATGGGAATAATACAGAAAAAATTGACTGCATTGGAATTTAAATAATTTCAATTGTTAAAATTTTTTTCATATGGCAAAAACCAACTACAATATTCCAATTTTGATAAGAATGATTAGAAAACTACTAAATATATTTTAAAACAACCCTTTGAAACTATAATTATTTTTTCAAAGCAATATATTTGTACTAGCTGTTATACCCGACGTTGCACGGGTAGAGGTGAAAAAATAATCTAATAGTCAATTTAACCATTTTTTTTCTTTCATTTGAGTTACATAAGATATGAAGATTACCCAGTAATTTTCCCTTTAATTACCCATCCTGGATATAGTAATGATTAATATTAATTTCAAAATAATACCTTTTATTAGAAGCTCAAATTAAAAAGAATACACATTTAAGTAAAAAATAATCCAGTAATAATTAAAAATAAGCTACTCCAGCAAACAACAAACGATTTCCATTTGTGGTGAATCTTATTTAACTTAAATTCTATTAACTTTCTTAGTTTCGACATCCCATTTTTAGCCCCATTTTGGGAAGTAAAACCTTTGCACACGGTACTTTTCTTTGCACCCGAATCCTTCAAAAAGTGCGAACTAAAACTAAAGTTCTGTCAATCAAACTTCTCACCCAATAGTATAAATTCTTACATATTCTTTTAACCAATCCCTGCATCATAAAGGCGGGACAAATTAATTCCCAGTGAGATTCGAACCGAACAAGACATCACTTTTGCTCCATCTCTCAATCCAAAAGGACCTGTGTCATTTCGATGCAAATTTCACTGTTATCTGTTATGTAGTTTAGTGCTGTGGTCGTTAATTAAATGTCTTTAAAAACCTTCTGATAAACCTCAACTTATTTCTCTATAACAACACCGGTTCACCTCACCTCATTGGTTGACCCGGTGTGTGGACACTTTTCGGACAATATTTTTTTTTTTTCTACCCCGACCCCAAAACAGCACAACTTACTCTCCTAAATGAACTGAAACGCACGTCCCTCATCACCTTCCCCTTTTTAGGCCCCATCGCCCGCTGCGCGGCGTCTTCAGATTGCTGGAAGGAGTTATGACTTCGCCCTTTGCTCCCCACCGCCCGCGTTGAACCCTGTCAACGCTATGGGATTCCTGAGACTTCTCCTCATCGTCTCAACTGCCCTTCTTTCGTCAGCTCTCCCCACGCCAGCTATCACCGGTTTGGGATATCACATCCCAATTCTTTTCGGCTCTGATTTTGAACATTTTTTGCGTAGAAAAATGGAATGCATTTGCTCCTGTTGTGGCATCCATCCAGGCGTTTTCCGATGTACAACTATGCAAGTACATTTATTTTGGGACATTTGCCAAAGCTTGCCTCACCCACAACTCCCCTGGATGCCCAGGCTGTGCTTACCAGGAAGCGGCAAACACCTGGGGTGCGCCGTCGTCTCTACGCACCCGTTAGAACCATTGCAAGCTCCCCGGCGCAAAACAACCCACAACAGTTTCCGCATTCACCTCTGGTCGCAGTTGCAGCTTCAGGAGCAGCAACTACTAACGTGACAGACAATATGCAACAGTTCCGGGAGAATCTTACATTTTTCTTCGCATCTGACAACTTTCATCGCAACAATAATGAAAAGTCCTCAGCTTCAATAGTCGCTGAGACTCGCCTCAGGCAGCAGCATCACTTGTTCCAAAGTGGTCAACGGCACTTTTCCACAACAATTAGACCTTCATGTGCAAACACCTAGGATATTATCTACAACCATCGTCACCCCTTCCTTGTGATAATCCTACCAAGATGTTTGTGCCGACTAACTCGTCCTACTCGTTCCTCATGCAACGCTGCTCGCAAATCTCGACACAACACGTCGTTACCATTTGGCATACTTGCTCGCAAATCTCGACACAACAAGTCCGTTACCATTTGCATACTTGCTCGCAAATCTCGACAACAAAACGTCGTTACTATTTGCATACTTGTTCGCAAATCTCGACGCAACACGCCCAAAGCGATACTCATTGCAACGCCGCAGTCATACAAACCTGCAGTGAACCAGCAATGCGTTAAGTTTTATTCACATATCATTGTGTAGGAAAGGACTGGTGTGGCGGTTCCTCGCAGAGCAAATAATAATTATCTACTTTCAATTCAAAAATATCGCTAATACACCCATCTTGTGTCACCACACAGGTCATGGACGAAGCTCATCTGTAACACGAATGCGTCTGAACCAAACAGTGACTGCAAGCATCATGTGTTTATAACGTTTTGTGATCGCTGTTAAATCCTACAGTTCAAAACATCCACAATGTATACGAAATCAATCAAGCACTCAGCAGTTAATATCCAATATGCTTTAAAATTCATATTGCAGTCAATACTTAAATTTTCTTTCATGTGCTTCAGTTTATTAGATTGCTTTTTCATATATGTTTTTTATTTTCCTAACATTTCATGAAAATTTTAGATTGCTGTGTATCAAAGTTCTGTATATTTTTTTTTTTTCTATATGCTAAAAAAATTTCAATAATAAAAAAAAAACTTTTTTTGGAAAGTATATCATTTTATCTTTGCATTTCAGGGAAATACTTCTAATCGTCTAAAAATTTTTTTGTTATTCTTCTCTAAATTTTCTTAGTATATATAATAATATGCAAAGTATATTTCCCTTTATGTTTATCGTTTTGTATCGTTTCGGTTCCCCTCACTGGGGGGATACTCTGTGTGGTGAATCTTATTAACTTAAATTCTATTAACTTTCTTAGTTTCGATCATCCCATTTTTAGCCCCATTTTGGGAAGTAAAACCTTTGCACACGGTACTTTTCTTTGCACCCGAATCCTTCAAAGTGCGAACTAAAACTAAAG